>JABUQX010101629.1:0-25000 GCA_015478945.1 Trachelipus rathkii
CTGCCATCCCCTAAGAAGCCCCTCTTTTAGATACTCCCCTAAAAGACAGAGAAAGACAGGGAGAGACAGAGAAAGACAGAAAGAGACAGAGAGAAGTGGAGGAAAAGATTTGGAGCATGGAGGCATTAAGATGTTTATAACAGAGCGATTGCCACCGTTAGACACAAACTAGTAGGGACAAGATAACGTTGAGATAAACAAGTTTTTAAACTTAGGAAATCAGTTAGCATTTAGATATTGGATCAGGGAGGGTTGGATAAAATTTAGTCCCAACTAAAATTTAGATAGAGGCATGTCTTTTTAAAAAAAAATGTGGGAATTATATTCTTATATAAAATAAGAAGCCGAAAAATAATATACATATGAGTATAGATATAATATCATGTATGATAAAATTGTATTATATTTATACATATTATGGGTTATATGTCAAATGTATATTGATCATTAATTATCTTTCTTATATTTTTTTTAAATTAAAATTTAAACAATCGCATTAACAAAAACAGCGAAAACAAATTAATTACAGCCAAAAAAATGTAGAGATAGGCTGTCGGAGAGTCTGGTCAAAGGAGCAGGGTAATTGAGCCAATAACATTATTGCATAACTATTATATTAATAACCAAAGTCTATTAATCAATTGTTTATGCTAATTGATAATCGATTCATTATGAATAATAATTTTTATTATGGTTACGTCGATGGCCAAGTGGCACGTAGGTTGTTCTGTTTTAATATATTGATAAACAATAATTAGACAGCATAATAAACAATCCATACTATTGACAGTTGGCATCAGTAATAGTAATAATATAATATATAAATAATTGATAATAAAATAATAATAATAATAATAATAATAATAATAATAATAATAATAATAATAATATATAATAATGATAGATAATAATAATAATAATAACAATAATAATAATAATAATAATAATAATAATTAATAATAATAATAATAATTAATAAATTGAAATATTAAAGACTCTGTTAGATTCCTTGAATAAATATACTCCTTTACATTAATTAGTGATCAACTATAATATACGTAATTATATTTTCGAATTAAATATTTCAAATTTAATTTCTAGTTGAAATTTTGTGGAATATATCTTGGAATATACTAATATATAATTTAAACTTTATATATACATTACATTACATAATGTTCATATTATATTATATATATATACTATATATATATTTATTATATATATATATTATATAATATATTTTTTTTTTGTTTTTGCCTAAATATGTTAGTAATGTAAGATCCATTTTTTAAAGAACATATGATAATTTAAAAGAAAATATTTACTGATAATTAATAATTTCATTTGTAATTCAATGTTTTTATCTTGATAAAAATATAGATTATAATATTGAAGTAAAACTTTTAAATATTTAAAAATGTAACACTAATTAAATTTTAATCAAGATATTAAATTTAGTAAACTTATTATTTTAAAGATCAGTTGATTTATATTTTGTTTCTTTGTTCTTATTATTACAGGTTCTTCAGTACAGTTTTCTGTACATATTTTTTTTATGGATTTTTCTTGTTTATGTTTATTTTGGACTTTATGATATGGTAAGAATAAAGACTTATGGGAAGTCCAAGCGTTTTATTCAATTACAAAAGAGGTTTTTCTGACGTGAGACAGCCCAAAAAAATACCCCTCACCACATATATATATATATAATATATATATATATACTATATATATATATATATATATATATATATTATATATATATATATATAATATAATATATATATATATATATATATATGGTATTATATCTATATATATATAGTTATAATATAATTATATATATATAATATATATATATATATATATATATATATATAGTATATATACTAATATATATAATATATATATATATATAACATAATATAATATATATAATATGATATATATATATAATTTATATATATATATATAGTATATATATATATATATCTATATATATATATAGTAATATATATAGATATATAATATTATATATATATAAATTAAAACCTTATATATATATATATATACTAATATATATATAATATATATATCATATATATAAATATATATATATAGATATATATATATTATATATGATATATATATATTATATATATTATATAATATATATACTACATATATATATATTAATCTATATATTATTTTATATATAATATATATATATATATATTATATTATACTTAGTATATCTTATATAGTATATATATATATTATATATATATATATAATATACTTATATATATATATATATATAATATATATTATATATTAATATATATTTGCGGTTTTACATCCAAACATATTAATAGGTATATATATAATATATAACTTAATATTATATAAATATATATATATATATATATATATATATAATATTATATAATATATATATATATATATATATGCATATAACAGAAGCACCGAGCTGTATACGAGCTTAGATTCACAACCGACTCTGCAATGGCGTCTCGAGGCTTTCATGGATTCTACTTGGACGAAATAGACCTTCTTATGGGTGGACAGGGGGGTCAAAAAATTTCAGAAGTTAGGCAGAATGACTTTAGGTGAGGACCTTAAATTAGCAATGGGTTGCTGGAAGCGAACTAACACAACACTCCTTTCACCAAGGACATCTTTTCCTTTTCAGCATAGGCAGAATTGTTGAACTTGTTTCATAAAATATAATACACCTCACCCTAGTTCTGCTGCTTTGTAGAGCGAATATTTAGTACTGGTGGGGATATTTTAAGGGCAAAGAGGTCAGCCTAACGGCTTTTAAATTTATGAGCAGCTAATCTTTTGAAAGGTAATATGGATCTCTTGTTTCTTGAAGACGACATTGAGGAGGAAGAGGAAAATTCTTGAGATGTTATGTAAATATTCATTTCAATTTTTCAAATAATATTATAAATAAATTTTTTGTACGGATATATACTATTTAGTATTAAATATTAAAACCTTTTGTGAAGTCGCATATTATAGGGAAAAACGTGCGGACGTCGGACTTGCCGATAAGCGGAGTTTGATGGTCTGAATAGGGCGGAGGATCGCTAGTGGACTACGTTTTCTCCCGAGGTGCGGAGTGCGCTAGCGGACTACCCCTAAATGAGCGGGGGTGCCCACCTTCTGATATATATATATATATATATATATAATATATAGTAGTATATATATATAATATATATAATATATATATATATACTAATATATCAATCATATATACATATATATAAATTTAGTGATGTAGCCTGAAACTAACTTCGGCCGGAAGTTCCGAAGCCGGAGCCGGAGAATGAAAAATTTTAATTCCGGCCGGAGAATGTAATTTCCATTTATACATTACCTTCTATATTACTATATAGTATATATTTATATAGTATATATATATAACACTATATATTATATAATATAATATATATATACTAGTTAATATATATTATATATATATATATATATATAATATATATAATACTTTATATATATAGAATGACTTATATATATTTATATATATAGTATATATATATAATATTATATATATACTATATATATATATATATATATAATATAATTATCATATACTATATATATAATATAAATTATATATATATAATAAGTATATATTATATATATATATATATACTAATACCTAATTTGATATACTATATATATATATATATATTAATATATTATAATATATATATATATATATATATATATATATATATATATTATATATTATATATATAATATATATATATATATGTATGAAGGATTGACTCTAAACATGGAATTATCATGCACCTTCCTCGTACGGATCCTAAGTTGTAACTACCTAGAGAAGTTACATACTTGAAGAGAGCTAAAACCGTGAATGTTGAGCTACTTGTGCGCTACTGGGAATACATTAGTATCAAGAGGAAACCCAAAGAAAAGTGTTTCAAATTATTATAGCACAAAACTCTTTAGTGGAGATCATCTTGAAAAGGAAATAAAAACCACATGCATCTTGAAGATTAAGAATTTGAAATATTCTGAAAGTTCTTCAAAGGAGAAATAGTGGCCGAAAAAAGAAAACAGGATATCACAGACCACAGCAGATGATGAATCCATGTCCATCCAATCATCAACTTCTACCTCTTTGTAAAAAAAAGATTTTGCTTCAGTCTGCACTGTTATTAAAATTAATGATGAAACAAAGATTGGGACCATTAATGATAGGAAAAAGCACAGGGAAATTCATTTTTCAAAGTGTGGGAAATTGAGTTGCGTGGACAATCTGCCATTTTCTTTTGTTTAAGACATTGGTGTGAAAAGAATTAATAAAATTAGGAATGTACTACAATATAGTATTCTATCAAGGAGGTACTTTTCAGAAGAGATTATAAAAAAATATATAAATGAGTATTAGACAAAAAAACCACTTTCAGGTTGCAAGAAAATTCAAGCATATCATTAACATCAGATATTTGGACGTTGCTCAAGATAACAATGAAGCTTTATAAGTATGCAGGGCATGTAGATGATAAAACCTTTTCAAAGAGAGTTGAGTGTGAACTACTTGTTGCGCTACTGGTATACATTACTAGTCATGAGGAAACCCAAAGAAGGTTTAAAATATTATGGCACAAAAACATTTACTGGATCATCTTTGAAAAGAAACATAAAACATAAAATATTTGTAAGATAAAAGAAATATCTGAATCTGCAAAGGGGAAAAGTGGCCGAAAAAAGAAAAACGATGATATCACAGACACAGCAGATTATGATCCATGTCCATCCATATCATCCAACTTCGTACCTTCATTAAAAAAAGGTTTCTTCAGCCTGCACTGTTTGAAATAACTGATAAAAAAAGATTTGGGACATTAATGATAGAAAAAAGCACAGAAATTCATTTCAAATTGGGGAAATGATTGCTGGGGACAATCTGCCATTTTCTTTTTTGAAGAACCATTGGTTTAAGAGATTAATAAATTATTGTTATGTCGTCAATAATATTTCTATCAAGGAGGGTACTTTTCAGAAGAGATTACCAAACAAATAAATAAAAGGGTAAAGAACAAAATACCACTTCAGCTGCAAGAAATTCAAAGCAAATCATTAACCATTCAGATTTTGGACTGTCTCATATAACAATGAAAAGGCTTTATAAGTATGTCAGGGCAGTTGGATTGATAAAGATTTCCAAAGGAAGAGTGGACCATTACAAATCAGTAGTTTAGTGTTTCCCACTCAGCAGAAAATATATGTCTTAAAAATGTAAGGAAAATTACTTAAAGCTGGGAAAATTTAAAAATTTAGCAAAAACTAGGAAGGATAGAGGTGTAAAAACTATGAAAGATAACTTTTATATTCTGTTACTGAACGTTTTCTGTACCATTAAAGAGAAGAAACTTTATTATTTGCAACAGTCTAAATACGAAAGTGTTGTTAAGATCCATTTGAAATAATATAACAAAATAAAAAGAAAGATTGTATGTAAAGAAAAGTAAAAACTTTTTATAAAAGCTAAAAGAAAAATGATGTACATTATAAGTTCAGATTCTGATGAACAAAATTATGATTCACCCAATGATCAAGTCTCATACACGATCCACATGGAAGAATCTGAAAAATGAAACGCAGATATTGAGAAGGAAAAAAATTCAATTTTCTGGGAATGGTTTGATGAGATACTACAAAAAAAAAAAACGTCAGAAGAAATGAAGAATATTCAGATTATCAATCAAAACCAAGTGGATGATCAAAGAAAGAATAAAGTTAACATGCAGACATATGCTTCAATTAGGATACGCTTAAATAACAATCAAAACAAACTCCCATCTACCGTGGATAAAATATTTTGGCAGAACCAATTATGGAACCTCAAATCGGATTCTGATCTCACTGTTATGGTGGAAATGAAAAGGAAAAGCTACCTTTATTTCGATTGCATTCATACCTGATTAGCTAGGAAATATCTCTCTGGCTCACCTTCCAAATGTAATTTAGTCGAAGAGAATGTCTTAAGCCAACAGCAGAAAATATTGTATACAAGTTAAAAGGAATGTCTTTCTCCAACACTAGCTTATCAGCTCCTGTTCCTTCATCATAATTTAAGAGCATTTGATTTAAATATTATAGAATGGTTACTAAATAGCAATGCCATAAGCTATTTTAACTTTCCTTTCGCTGACTTTTATTTAACCCCCCCCAAAAAAAAAAAAAAAATAATTTAAAACATTTCTCAAAAATTATATTGATACTCTATACAGTAACGATAACAGCTGGTACATGCACTTTATAATAGTAATATATTATTATATATATTATATATATATATATATATATATATATATATATATTACTATATATTATACTATACTGTATATATATATATATACTATATATATATATATATATTATAGTTTCAAAGTTAGTTTTGTTAAAATTTGAATAATAAATATAATAATCTAAAGAGTTAAGGTAGGGGGAACGTGTAGGACTTTTGGTCAATGAGCATATAATTTAACAAAAAGTTCTTTTACCAATTTCTTTTACCTATTTCTGTATTGTATTTTTTAAAAGCTAGATTTAATTGCAGAAAGTGTATTTTTTGTTAGGGGTAGTCCATTTTGGATATCAAACCCTTTTAAGTTGTTTAAAAGAATCAATGAATAAATATTATTGAAATGTTGTCAGTATTAGGCCCATGTCATATTATTTTATTATATTCTTTATAGTTATAACATTATGTTAGTAGTTTGACTTAATATTATCCCTACAGCAAAAAAAATATTAAAATAATTTTTTACCTTTTTTTGTATGAATCATTCTTCTAAATAAATTTATTTTCATTAAATGTCTCATTATTACTTCAATGAATTATAACTATTTCTATTTTCAAAACTTGACCTTAAAAATAGGTTCTCCGCCCGGAGAAAGCCGTGAGACTAGTGGTCTCAGGGCCGAGTCCGGAGATCTTTTAAAAAGGCCGGAACTCCGGCCAAGCCGGAGCCGGAGCCCGATATTTTTTGGTCATCCCTAATATATATATATATATATATATTTTTTTAATAAAGCATATATATATATATATATTAATATAATTATTCATATTATATTATATATATATATATTATATATATTGAATTATATATTATATATATAAATATATATATATAATATATATATACCTATATTATATTAAAAAATATTATATATATATAAGTAGTTAAAGCTGCTATTATTTGACCGCAAAGTTTACACTATCTGAGCGAATGTTATGTTATACGTCACTATTATAGGTCAGAATAATATACTTTTTAGGCTTATTTAGGCACTAAAATGAATTTTTTAGATTACCGTATTGTTAAATTTCTATTTCCTCACTTATATCGACAGAAAAAATAAAACCCGCAGGTTTTTTTCGAAATACATAAATAAAAATATATTAAATAAAAATTAAGTAATTAATTATATAAATTAGACTATAAATATTAATTGACTATATTATATGTCTGCCTGAAACTTTGTATACACCCTTCATATAAGTATACCCACATCATATAGGAGTTACGTGCAAAGAATAACCTATACACCATAATAGGAGGGTAGTCTCCAGCCTACCCTAAATACATACCTGAAATATTGACATAGAACGACGCAACTTGGTATACAGCTAATACACCCTTATCATATATATATAATTAATAAGGATTTATATTTTACTTGCCAACCTTGAATTATTTCATTTACCTCCAAAGGGTAGTGAGTCTTATCCAGCCCCCTCTAAAACCTGTAAATTATTGACATAGAACGACGTAAACGTTGTATATTACACCCATATTTTACATGTGAGTATATTGTTCGCCTATATTGCCGAATATTACTACTTTATTGTACTTTGTAGCTACATAAATAATGAATTTTATTAATTTACCGTTGAGTTAAATTTACTACTACCTTCTATCGACGAGAAACATTGAATATCTACCCTCGCAGGTTTATTTTGTCGATAACATATTCATAATATTATCTAATGATACATAAAGTATAGTTTAATTCACAAGAATAATTAAATCAAAATAATCAAATGATGAGTACATATTACAAATCATTATATAATCTGAAATATATATATAATTACCAATTTCCGAATATTATTTTTTATGAAGTGCTAGTTAACCTCTTTCCTCCGCACAATGCGTTGATAGCAACAAGCGCAAGGTCTGTCAGACACAGCTCTCTGTTTATTCACATTGCGCCCCCCACCGCACCCGTTCACACGCTTATAGCCGGCTCTGACCCGCACCTCGTGTTCTTATCCCAGCACACGCGTATCAAGGCACAAGGCGCCCCGTCTGTAACGCCTCATCAGCGTCTTTGGTCGCGAGCATTCCGCGACTGCACTGCAGAATCATTTAACTTGCCACTTGCCGACTAGTATTAAAATGGATACGGTGCCCATTCTTAATATTTATTCTTATGCAGACCAAACTATGCAAGCTAGTCGAGACACAAATATTTCCGATGCTTATCAAAGAAGATCGCAATGATTAATTAATTCACAAAGTCTGTATTTAACACTTCTCTCAAAAGCTTTCATTTCCTTCCGCTATAAGACATTATGAGAGCACTTCTTAATATAAAATAAGATGAGTTACTGCAGGCGATCGCGTCTGATTGCATATGCAGAAGTGGCAGATTATTGAGAATCCATTTCATGTATATTGATAACCCCCATATGCTCATCCCTTATCCAACGCAACCTTTCTCCTATCCTCATTATTAGTAACGATCTTGTCGTATATTCATATTATTATATTATCATATTGTTAAACTTTGTTATTTATGTTATGTTATTTTCTATTCATTGATTATTATTAAATGTGACAGTATTATTTCACTCAGAGTGATTATTATACCCTCAGTTAGGAATCGCGTTTACAACTTGATTCCAGTGTAAACTCTTTTAGGGTGTGTTGAGTTGCGATTGCACTGAATCCCATCTGGACGAATACTGCCTTGGGTTTACGAGCAGAGCGTATGCTCACTTCGACCTGTGCGATACTTTGTTAAAGAAACATCAGTTGGGTGATTTTGGAAGACTGGACAATCTGAGTTAGGATGGGTGACCTCTTGATCTCCTTTCATGCCGCCAACTAATGCAGAATGCTTGGAGCGTTTTCTGTGTTTGCCTTGAACGGTTTTCCATTCACCTCTCTCAGAAGCGCAGGAAGCCTTAGAAGGAGAATGAGTCGTCACATCAAGCTTCATTTGGGCAATATAATTCATTTATTCCTGTATAGAATAGAATCCTTTAGGAAGTGTTGTGATAGGAAACTCGGAAGAAGGGTTGTAGGAGGATTTGGAAGAGCTGGAACAATCCTGCAAGCTATCAGAGGATTGGTTGGTGGATTATTTGATATCTTTGGTTGCTTGGGTACAGTCTATTGATATCATTGCTCTTGTCTCAGGAATAGACTTATGGCGAGGTCTCTTTTGAGTTTCATTTTTACATCGGGGATTGATGTGTTCTGCTCTAAATATTCGACTCCTTTAGATTTTAGCTACTAATCTTTGGCTTGATTCTTAATCTTTTGTTTCTGTTTAGGGACATCTTTTACAGGAGTTGGAGTACTGGTGGGAGATGGATAAGGGAACATAGATGCAAGCCTCTTACGTGAGTTTGGCAAACTCACAGGATGGTAGGATGCGGAATTTCTTGGCAGGAAATGCTCTCCAAGCTTTGTGGTAGATGAACAAACTAAGCTTCATTGCTGATTGGTTGAAAGCTAGCACTCGGGGTAGGGTTGTTGACGGCATTTTGGGAGGGTGATTGGATAGAGGGATGCTTTTGGACTATTTGAATAGTCGGTAATATAGGCAATGCAGACGGAAAGATTGTAGTAACTGCTCGAGTCTCACTGGGATTCGGGGATAGAGGATCTACTGGAATGGAGTTGTGTTGGTGGGTTGAAACGACGAAGAGGGGGAGCTGCTGCAATTGTAGCGTAGGATTGTTTTAGTCTTGTAGGATATTTGTCTTCGAGTTGGTGTATGGGACATTTCCTGCTCAATTTTTATATGATCATAACTCCAAAATCTCCTGTTCGAACAGGTAAGACGGGCATTTTAACTGTGAGGTCCTCCACAGTTTTTGTAGTGAGGTTTGTTTTCATAAGGAATGTGACATTCCTCTCCGTAGATTGCGCATGCCGCATGGTCCCCTACAGAATTTTCGGGGATGACCAAACCGCTTGCATTTAAACAATATCTGCGTCCGGGAATAAACGGACGAACACTGTAGTTTGTAAACCCTATATTCATTTTTGAAGGTGGTAAAGAGGTGTTAAAGATCAGCAGCAAACGAGTATTTGGGGTGTCACACTAGCCACGACGTGAGTAAATCTGGAAACATTTGTAACAGGAAATCTTTTTTACAGGAGATTTCTTAGAATGGCAGCTATGCTATATCTTCGTTTTTCTGTTTAAAAAAATGAATAGTGCCTTTGGATGTGTTTTTTATTTTATCAGAAGTGGAAATAAGAGGAATATTTCCGAGAGACGTTAAGGTGACAAGATTGAACTTTGATTCCGGATAGTAGCCTGAACGAGAATCGACCAGTTTTTCATAACTCTTAAAGCTTTTTCAAGTACATCACTAAGAATGATGGTTCTATACCCAGTAAACAAATGAGAACGGCTAGTACAGGGGGTACATTTTCGGGGTTCCCTCGACCATTTAGGCACTTGGGATGTCGAGGGCGTACCAGGTGGCGAATCACTGGGGTAGGCAGAGGCCTTCTAGGTGAAGTAGATTGAGTCATGGTTTTAATGCTAGAAGTACAAGCCAATAGAATAGGTCGTTTAATCATTTATATTTTGTTAACCTTTTTATCTATCAGTGCGCGAGGCAAGTTAAGAAAATCCATTGTTTATCAAAAAGGGTCCCCCCTCTTGAGTGTCTGGCCCTATGAGGTTCGTATCCGGAGGCAACGCTAATCGACGGGGAGTCTCTTATTATAGATGTTCCAGAGGGGTCATGGAAAAAGAACCAAAGCTCTTGCCAGGTCGTCTGTACCGAATCACAAACAAGTAATGCGGTTCACACTTCTTCTGCACGTGCCCCTCTCATAAGGAAGGGTGACATAGGCGTCCATCTACATCTCTGGAATAAAAAAGAAAAATGAAAAGAGAAAAAAGGGTCGATAGAAACTTCAGTGGAGGAAGAGGATTGAAAGATATAGATAATTAATTCGAAAAATGAATGGATAGGAAGAAGACTAAAAGATTATGTGTGTGACAAGTGCACATTGTAGTGATGGGGCCGGAAGGATACACAAGGTTCCCATAGAATTGGTTCTTATCTTTATGCTCTGTTCTAAGTTGAATCAACACCCTCCCTGCGGTGATAAATATATATATATATATATATACTATATATATATATAATATATAATATATATATATATAATATATATAAATTTATATAATTATATATATAATATATATATTAAATATATAAATTATTATATAAATATATATATATATATAATATTATAGATATATTATATATATATATATAATATATATATTATATATATATATATAATATATATAATATATATATCTATATATATATAATATATTAATATATATATATATTATATATATATATTATATTCTATATATATATATATATATATATATATATATATTATATATATATATATATATATTATATATATATATATATATATATAGTATACATATATATATATATCATTCCTCCATTCTCATGCCTGACCACCCCATCACGGGAGGGGCCATACCGCGTCCAGGTACCCCACCGACGCCACCGGTCTCCTCCAGAGACCCTCCAGGGATGAAATGTTCCATGTTGTTCTGTGTTGAGGGTTAGATAGACAGGAGAGACAAAAGTGGGATGTGTCCTCCGGAACCTGTTTGTGGAAATGTTTGTGGTGGTTTGGTTGAGGCTGAATCTGTATTTGTAAAGTTGTAAGTTAGGGTGGTGGCCGCATCTTAGCTTGGTCAAAGGATTACTGAACTGGTTTCTTGGTAATAACAGTTGAATTCTGGTGCTATTTCCGGTGGATGTTTTTTTAAAATGTTGTTTCGTGGTCTGAGTCTTAAGTGGTTTTCTGTTAGTATCGTGTAGATTTGTTTGGTGTATGCTGTGTTGTGTTGTTTGGTGGGGGTGGAATGTTGCTCAGAATTTGTTGTAATATAGAGGCTGGTGAAGATGGAGGTTTGTTTGAGTCTGTGGTGGGCGAGGTTAGAGAGTGCAATGTGGCATGGGTGTTGGGGTGTTTGGGGTTTGGAAAAGAATTGTGTGCCTATCATGTCCAGGTGAATGTCTATGGGTAGAATTTTGGTGTAGGTGTTGTAGTGGTGTTGTTGATGTGCATCTTCTTATGATTCTTAATGCTTTGTTTTGCGTCGTTTGGAGTTTCTTTATTTTATTTTTAGTCAGTAGTGGATGCCAAGTTGGGGAGAAGCGTAGTTTAGAAGTCCAGGCAATGTATCTGTTGTATATGGTGGTGGATGTTGGTTTATTGTTTGTGAAGCTGTGCCAGTGATGGTTTTTAATATGTTCAGTTTCTTGTTTGCAGATGAAATTACGTGGTCTGTGTGCAAGACGAGATGAGTGTCAAGTGTTATTCCAAGGATTTTAGGAGTTTTGTTAAAGGGTATAACAATGTTGCTTAGGTAGACTTTGAGGGGTGTGGCGCCAAGTTGGTGGTCGATGGTGATTAATGTAATTGAAGATTTGTTTGGTGAAGGCGGACATTCTGTTTTCTGTTAGCCATGGTTTTGAATTGGTTGATGTATGTTGTTCAGGTTTTGGCTCGTGTTAGGTTCTCGTGTGGAGTGGCTATGGTGACGTCATCTGCGTAGGTTACTATGATTGTGCAGTCTGTTTGTGATTGTGGGAGATCGGCCGTAAATTAGGTTGAATAGTGTGGGGGGATAGCATTGCGCCTTGGGTACTCTTTGTTGATGTTTACTCTTCTGGATTTTGTATTGTTTGTTTGTATTTGTGCTGTTCTTCCTGATAGGAAATTGGAAATCCATTTCTTTAAGTTAGTGGGGATGTTAGATTTTGTTAGATTGTGGATCAAGTTATGTTTAGGTGCTGTTTCGAATGCTTTGTTGATGTCGATTGCTGTGATTATTGTTTTATGAGTTGGCTGTTGATTTTACAGCCGTTGATTGTGGTGTATAAAATGTTAATAAGTGGCTGTTTGTTTGAGTAAGTTTGTTTGAAGCCGTGTTGTGATTTTGTTACCCATGATGTGTGGGAGTTATTTTGTTTTAGTATGTTTTTTTCTAGTAGTTTGCATAGTGTTGATAGTAGAGAGATGGTGCGATATGATGAAGGGTCAGATGGGTCTTTTCCTGGTTTTAGTTTGGGTATAATGATAGCTCTATAGGGGGAATGGGAGCTATATAGGAACAGATAGGGGGAATAAAGTTCAGACTGATGGAGCTATTATATATTTGTGCTAATTGAGTTAAAGCTGTGCTCCCTAGGTGTTTGAGGTGCTTGTTTGAGATGTTGTCTGGGCCAGTTGCAGGTGAGTTTCTAAGAGTCTTTGTTATGTTTTTCTAGATCATTTGTGGTTATTTATTGTTGGGTCGTGATTGAGTTTTATTTTCTTAAAAGGTTTGATGATTTTCCTGTTTTGAGGGAGTGTGGGTTTTTTGACTCTGCTTTGCAAAGTGAGTTGAGAGAATGTTTGTTTGTTGGATTGTGTGGTTTTTTGTACTTGTTTTTTTGATGGATTCGTGAGTGTGTATTTGTTGGTTGGTTGGTTGGTTGAGTTTTTCAATGTATTTACTGTTTTCCACATTCTGGTGCTATTCGGCGTGTTGGATGTTGTTGGTGAGGAAGGTTTGGAAGTTGTTTGAAGAATGTGTGTTTGTTAAATTTATGATTTGGGTGTTTAGGACATTAATCTCTGTTGTCGTTTGGAGTGATGTGGGTATTATTTTTCTGAGGCAAGTTGCGTTGTTTGATTAGTTGTTCTATTTCTGGTGTTAGAGTTGGGTGGTATTTTTTGATGTTTCCTCTGGGGATGGATTTGTTAGCTGCTTTTTGAATTAGAGAAGGGAAATTTTGTTTATGTTGATGTGTTTGTGATATTTAGGAGATGTATGCTGTTTTCTATATGGTAAGTGAATTGTTACCAGTCTACTTTTTTGTAGTTTGCGTGTTTTTCTGAGTGGGTAGTTTGGTGTTGACATTTTGGTATTTTATTGATGAGTGGGTAGGTGGTCGAATTAGAATCGGTTGTGTTGACCAGTGGAGTTTTGTGTGCAAATTTGGTGAACATAGTGTTGTCTGGTGATGTGCATGCTTTGGTTGGTTTGAGGTGGCTCTAGTGTTTCTGTTTGTGTTGTTTAGGATGTTAGGTTTTCAAGGTTGGCTATGATGTGGGTTCCTCTTTGGTTTGCTTCTTGGGCGTTGTACTATGTAGGATAGTGGACGTTGAAGTCGCCTCCCATTATAAAGTTTGAGAGGAGGGAGATTTCGGAGAGGTTTGGGTTGTAATTTCTGGGGCATTGTGGTGAGGTGTGGTGGGGAATGTAGAGGTTTATTAGATTGTGTGGTTTTTTGTTTATCATTATTGTGAAGGACTGTATTTTTGTGTTGTTATCGTTTAATGCCGTTGTAGTTTGTAAGGTGGTGTTTGTGTATGATAGTTAGTTGCGTATAAGGGTTAGTAGAGAGGGGTTTTTGGGGGTTTAGGGTGTGAAGGCGGCATCATAGCCATAGAATTTTGATTCTGGATAGTTATCGGGTAGGTAGACTTCTTGTATTATGGCTATGTGTATATGTTCTGCTGTTTTAGAAAGACTTCTATTTCTTTGGTTTTGTTGTGTAGTCCGTTTGTGTTGAATTGTAATATGTTTATATTGTGGGTTTGTTTGTGTGATTATGTGTTGTGGATGTTGTTGTGGGTAGAGTGGAGACTTGGCAGATCCAATTGTGTTTTGAAGTGGGCAGCGTGGTGAGATAGGAACAGTGTTTGTGGATCCATTGTTTGCATCTATTGCAGTTTTATGGAGTTTTCTCCTCACTATCTTGTTGCATATTAGACATATTCTTAGGTTTCGGGTTTTTTTTTTTTTTTTTTGTCACCGGCTTTTATTAGTAAGGATGAAGCATAAGTCGGGAAAGTATGCCTCATGATGAGTAGAAGGGGAAATAAAGTAGTTGAATGGTGGAGATTTCTGGGAATGATATTGGATTTGTCCGGAAGCGTCGGCTACGCATATGCGCTGTCGCGGTAACACCACATTTTTTTCTTGTGCGGGGTGGGAGAGACTTCTGAAGATCCCAACCTCTGTCTGACGAAGCTTTTGGGCTGTGACTTCTAGGAAATTGTGTCTCTTCACAGCTATACATATATATATATATTATATATAATATATATTATATATATATATAATATAATATATATATAATATATATATTTATATATATATAATATATCATATATATATATATATATATATATATATATATATATATATATATATGTATATATTATATATATATATATATTATATATATATATATATATATATATATACATATCTATATATATATATATATATATATAATAATATATTATATATATATATATATATATATATGGACCCTTATCTGTTTTAACACTTTGTGTTTAAATTTTTTTTTATTTTTTTTAATTATTCTAGTATATGATCCTAACAATCAATTTCAGTGTAACGACATGATTCAAAAATATATAGGACCTTTTCCGTTTTACGACTACTCAGTTTTTAATTTTTTTTTTTTTTTTTTTTTATTTTTACTACAAAGGGATACCCAAGGGTAAACCGCAAAGAAGGCAGGAGTCGGGGTCTCTCGGCTTCCGGGGAACTACGGGGTAGGACTAATTTCCCCCCTCCGGGGAGGGTCTCCGAACCCCGCTCTTTGTATTTGGGTGTCGCGGGGTCTCCGCCCCTCCCTACGGGGTATGGAAACGTCCCCCCCTCTGTCCCTCCGTCGGCTCGAGCCCCTAATTTTTTTTTTTTTTTTTTTATTCCGGTTACCCAAATTTTTTAATTTTTTATTTCCTCCCTTCCCATTTCCCTTAACCTCTCCCCCTCCATATGCAATTGGTTTTCTGTAAGTGTCGTACTTTTTTGAGATATTAATTTAGAAAAAAAAGTTGCCTTTTTTTAACATTTGTGTAATAAGCTTTATACGCTGATTCAAATATGTAATTGGTTTTTCTGTAAGTGTCGTACTTTTCGAGATATTTCATTTTTTTAAAAAAATATTTAACAAAAATGGATTTTTTAAAAATTATTTAAAATACTTTGAAGTTTTATCATGTCCGTTAACACTGAAATTCATTGTTGGTATCATATAGTAGCAATATATTAAAAAAAAAAACAAAAAAAAATTAAAACTTGACGGAGTCGTAAAACAGAATAGGACGCTATATTATATATATATTTATATATATATATAATATATATATATATATATATATATATATAATATATATATATATATATATATATATTATATATTATATATATATATATATATATATATATATATATATATATATCAAATTTATATAGTCCATTTTAACGCTTGAACTCAAATTATTTTTTAGCTTCGCATAAAAATTGAGTTCTCCTACCATCTTTAGCTCTCACTGATTCACCTCATATGAGTAGCATATCTTTACGTGATTCAGAATTATATTATTATTATTATTATTATTATTATTATTATTATTATTATTATTATTATTATTATTATTATTATTATTATTATTATTATTATTAATTATTATTATTATTATTATTATTATTATAATTACAATTATTATTATTTTTATTATTATTACTATTAAAGCGGTGTTAACTGATGCTACAATGAGTTTTATACTTGAAAGCTGGAAGCACCTCTCTATTCTGGTGTGAGTGTGTAAGGTAACTCCGATTAATTTAAAAGTTTAATTGCCTACTTCTCCAAGCTTCTTTAAAAGCAAATAGTCTATCCTTCTAAAAAAATCAGCGTCAGTTTTCTTTGACTGTTAAAGAAAACTGAATTGAAAAGCATGAACAAAATTTATTTTAAATGTTGTGAATGTTTGAGAGAGAGAGAGAGAGAGAGAGAGAGAGAGAGAGAGAGAGAGAGAGAGAGAGAGAGAGAGAAGAGAGAGAGAGAGAGAGAGAGAGAGAGAGAGAGAGAGAGAGAGAGAGAGAGAGAGAGAGAGAGAGAGAGAGTTTGGACCTAAGTACAATAATTCAATTTTTTCATTTTTAAAAATAAGCGATAAAGTAACATTCATCTAACTTACAAGTTACAATAATGATTCGTAAGATTTCCTTTTTATAATAAAGTTTCAAAAGTTTTAAGACTTTAAAAGAAATTTGAAATTAGAATCATTGCTGTTTGAAAAGTGGCTGCGATCATTTTTTTTCCACAATATTGATAAACCTATCCAATGCATTTTGATAATCTGATGTATTTTTAAAAATATTAATGCCACTTCCTCAAAAGTCCTTAATCTCCGATTAATAAATGAATTTAACTTTAATCCAAAGTTTAAACTGATCCTCACCTCCTCCAATATTTAAGACATCGGATTAGTATAATAAGCTAAAAGAGTATTCGTTTTGTCAAGAACATCTCTTCAATTTAGAACCCTTATTTAGGCGATTTTCTAATTTAAAGGAATAACAGTCTTAAAAAATGACAGATTTACGTCCTCTCGATAGGAGAGATAGGAAGCCGAATATCGTGGCATGATCTGATGGATGCAAATTTTAAAAGAGAAAAAATATATACATATAAATTTTATTCTAAAAAATAAACTCTCAGTATTAATTTACTAATTTAGAAAATTAATCCTGAGATTGCATCTTTGCAAGCAATAACATTAAACTAATTTTTGTTAATTAGCACAGAAAGGTAGTATATTTTTTAATGTTCCAAAAGTTTTTGCCAAAAGATTTTATTTACCCTGTATAGAGTAAATAAACTTTGCTAATACACTGTCAGGGTTTTCGCTTTCAATTATATTTCGCTTCACCTTTACCAAACTGGTCAAAAAATCTCTCCTATAATTTTGAAATAAATTGGCTCCACTTATTTATATACACCTTAGATATTTTATTTTATAATTATCTAATAGAAGTTGTTAGCAAAATGAATTTGAGCAATAGAAAAAAATATGCATTAGCTGAAAAGGTTAACCAACATTGGTTTAATACAGCCACTGAAATTACAAGAAAGGCCGTAAGGAATTGTTCCTCACTGTCGAAGAAAATTAGCATTAATTTATTGACAAAGATAAACTATTTGCTTTTTAAGCTGTATAATATTACTCTCCTAATTAGCTGGGAGTCGTGAGCTTCTAAACTTTAAATACGTCGCCTTCAGATTACTTCAGCCAGATTATTCTTTTATAGGATGACCTCCACTGATTCAATACCTTCTTGTTTTATGCAGTTAATAACATACTTTGGTTTCAGATCACGATTAAATATGTGCTAATCATGTGAAGTGAATCAGAATTAAAGGTGGTAGGAGGACTCTGTTGTTCAACAAAGCTAAAGAAATAGAAGTACAATCATTAAAATAGACCGTTTTGATTTCTTGGAATATTATATATAATATCATATATATATATATATATTATAATTATATATATATAATATTATATTATATATATATATATATATATATATATTATCATATATATATATATATATAATAATATTATATATTATATATATATAATGATATATATATATTTATATATATATATATATATATATTATATAATATATATATATATATATATAATATATATATATATTATATATATATATATATATATATATATATATATATATAATATATATATATATTATATATATATATATATATATATATTTTTATATTATATTATAAATAATATATTTTTATATATATATATAAATATATATATATATATATATATATATATATATATATATATATATATATATATATATATATATATATATATATATATATATATATATATATATATATATATATATATATATATATTATTGAGAATTTACCATGAAGTAAATTCTGAAATATGCAATCACAGCAGTTGAGTGAACTGCTCTACCCAAATATGAGGAAGTCTAGCCTAACTAGTTAATTTACAACAAAAACAATTATAACTCACCATTAAATTTTAAATTCAAATTAGCTTTAAAGTTTTGATTTCCAAGAATTTTAACTTGGAGGGAAGCCTTTTATTGAGGCTTAATTTTAGTAAAATAAAGGTAGTTGCTAGTTACTAGTTTTGGCCTACATATAGCATGCCATCCGTTGAGTACTGTTCAAAACTTGAATTAAGGTATAAGGATTTAGAGGCTAGAGAAGTGTTAGAATTAAACAGAAAAGATAGAATAGACCTAACGGCTAGTCCTGCTAATTCAGAATATAAAGGGTTAGGACCAGCTTGGAAAAAAGAGACCTTAACATAAGTTTTCTTAGAACGTTCCTCTATCTTTAATAAGGCAAAATACTTTGGCCTAACTAGAACTAATGTTTAATAATATAAAATAAATACTTTACTCAGTTTTTAATGGATATACTTCAACAAATAGCATAATGCTACAAAAAGGATCGGAGATATATCATCTCACATTTAACTCAATTGACTCTCAATTTTCAAGTGCCTCGTTTTTAAGTTTCAAAACAAACTTTTGCTGTTGCCTAAACAAAATATATTTTTCAAGAAAGTCTCCAAAACACCAAAACAGTGTAGAAATACTTGAAATATTCTAAAATCTTGTAAGCATTTTAAAAAACCCCAAGTTCAATTTAAAATAGTTAATAGCAACATAGTAAGGTTTAATACAGGAATAAAATATTTCTAATATCCTCCCAGCAAAAAACAATTTGCTGGAGGCAAATTAAGGGGAAATGATTTTCAAATGTACAAAGTTTACAAAGTTTAAGCTTCATATAACAAGCCAATACAAACTAAACCCTAAATCTAACTTAATTCTAAAAGGAAACTATTATTTACAAATCATCCAGCTTTTCTTTCAGGAATTTCCTGAACTTCACAGCAGCCTTCCTTGCAGGTCTTTTCTTAACACCTGACTGCCTACTCCTAGCAACTGGAGGAGTAGGATCAGTATTAAGAACTTCTTCAGTAGAATTGTCAATATCATCCCTTCTTTCACTCTGATTTGCCCCAGAGTGGGTTATAGACAATTCCATTGGATACAGGTTGCAAATAGGATGATGAACAGTTTTACCATTGCTTTGTTTAATTTTTACTGACCTAATAATTTTATCATGGCCTATAACCACTTCTATGACCCTTCCCAACATCCAGAAGGGTCTAGGTTTGTTGGGCAGTTTTATAAGTACAACATCACCACACTTTATACGATTAGTCCAAGGACTCTGATACAAGTTTCTACTATGCTCTCTGAGACTCAACAAATACTCTTCATACCATAGCCTTTTGAATTCTTCAAAGGTTATAAGTTGCTGATCCAGACATTTAAGTACAACATCCCTGTCCATCTCTCTCCATGGATCTTCCAAGTCTCTAAAGACAAGAGCCGAATTAGAGTGCATTTTCAGAAAGGAATTGGGAGTAATGATGTTTAAATCATTTTCAGAAGACCTATAAGTGACAGGTCTGGAATTTATAGCGTCTTGAACAGAGGATAAAGTGGTCAGTAGTTCAAAATAAGAAAACTTTTTAGTTTGCACAGTTTTATATAAACATTTTTTAACAGTCCTAATAAGCCTTTCCCAAGCTGCTCCAATAAACGCAGCATAAAGAGGAATTTTAATATGCTTAATGTGACACCTAGTAAGGTGATCACAAAATTCTTGGGAATAAAATACATTACTCAGGATATCTCCTGATTTTCCAAATGCTCGAGCATTATCAGAGTACAGGTGAGAAGGAATAGTGTACCTATTGCAGAACCTTTGAAAGGCAAGTAGAAAGTTTTCTGTAGACATGTCAGGAACAAGTTCCAGGTGTAAGGCTCTAATGCTCAAACAAGTAAAAAGTAAAATATACATTTTGTAATCCTCCTTACTTTCTGTGCTCTTAACAGAAACATGACCTGTGAAATCAACTCCCACATGATGGAAAGGTTTGATCAAAGTTAGTTGGTTTTTTGGCAAGTTGGTAAGTTTGGGATAATTGTAGCAGAGAGCATTATATTTCTTACATAAGAAACAGGAAGACAGGGTATTTTTAACAGCTTGTCTGGCTTGAGGGATCCAGAACCCTTTATTTCTAACATAGTTTAAAGTAGTTGGTACCCCAAGATGCTGAACTTGGGAATGAGCATTCAAAATAATCAATCTGGTGAAGTGGTGTACTTTGCCCAGTAAAATGGGATTACAAATATCAAAACTAAAATGAAGAGACTTAGAAATCCTCCCATGGGAGCGGAGAATTTCATCATCGTCCAAAAATAGATCTAGGTTTTTAACAAGAGAGGGAATAGGCTGAGAATCATCATTAGTTTTGAGAAAACTAATTTCTTTTCCCAAACATGCAAGCTGCATACGCCTATTCCAGTAAAGTACAGCACATTTGGCGGGATCAGCTTCCACCACTTTAATATACCTAAATTTAAACAGATAAGTAGTTATCTTAATCAACTTATCAAACTGTGAAAACCTTTCAATGTCTAAGACATCATCAACAGTATTAGTCACAGTACAATGTACAAAGGACTTAAGTTTACACTCAAGGGGAATGCTCAACAGCTCATGTGTAGGCCAATTTTTAAAATCATTAGACAAGAATGGAGGTCCATTCACCCAGAATTTTTTAATTTCAATAAATTTTTTAAATGATACACCTTAAATGGGCATCTACAACTAAATTTAAAAATTTAAAATTAATATCTTCAAAGGAAGACAAAATGCTGGGCAAACACTTAAATGCAAGCACAACAGCCATAAGTTCAAGGCAAGGGATGCTCAACTCCTTCAAAGGGGCCATTTTAGCCTTAGAAAAGACTAATTCAGAAATGTTATCACAGCATGCATATACTATAAATCCATAAGATGTTTTTGAGCTGTCACAAAATACATGCAAACCATAAACCTTGTCCTTATCAAGGGCCATTCTCCTAAAAGATAATTCAGAAGCCTTATTAAGAGAAAAAGCAACCCTTTTCCACTCAGTTATAATTTTAGGATCTAGGACAGTATCCCAATCTACTTTAGGACTCAAACCCCATATGTCCCTCATCAATATCTTACCACTAACTGTTAAAGGTAAGATTAACCCCAAAGGATCAAAAACAGAGGAAATTGCTGACAAAATTTGCCTTTTAGTATTAGCCTCTAGGTTAATATCAACTTTCGCCACACTTAGGCTATCATTTTCCAAATGATATCTATAACCTAAAACTTTCTCTTCCGGGCAACCATGCGCAGCAAATCTGCCGTCCGCTTCAAACATAGAATTCAACTTTGGCAAGTTAGAATTCCAACTTCTAAGTTTAAAGGAAGCTTCATCCATTCTCACACATGCTTCTTTATAAATGTACTCTAATTCTAAATGATTATTGCTACTATAAAGGAAATTATCTACATAAAAGTTGCTTGCTAGCAGTCTAGAGCATAAATCATCTGGAAATTTAGAGGCATGGTGTTTCATGACAAAATGGAGAATAAAAGGGCTGCTAACAAAACCAAACACCAAGGTGGTGTATCGGTAGGTGACAATTTTGCCATTTTCTACCCAGAAAAAACAAAATCTATTCCTATCCTCTTCAGTAAGTAATTTAATAGCAAGAAAGGCCTGCTTTATATCAGCAAGGATGACATATTTATTACATCTAAATTTCAGTATTAATTTTAGGAGTGAGGACATTAGGTCAACGCCTGGGTAGGCAGCTTCATTCAAAGAAGGCAATTTAAGGTTGGTTTTTAAAGAACAATTGAAAACTGGGCGTATTTTGGTAGTAACCTGAGCCTCAGTCTTTAGGACAGGCCGATGGGGAATGAAAATAAATTTTGCATATTCTGAAGGGTTTATATCCACCTTCTCAATAATACCATCAGCCAACTGTTGGCTAAAAACTTTGCCATAATCATCAAATAAATCTTTATAATGTAAGTTAGAGACAACTCTATCAAGGACTTTACGGGCAACCACATGATTAGAAGGAACCAGGTCAATGGTTTCCTTCCAGGGGAGTTTCACAAAGTTGTGACTATCTTTAAACTTGCAAAATATCGGCTTTAGTCATATCTTCATTAACATCTAAAATACCAAGGCTTTCAAGAGTAAATATATTATCAAGACCGTGTTCTACTACACTGTCCTCAAAAATACTTGTCAATGGATTAAAGTATGAGGTGGAAGGACTTAAAACCTGATTAACAAGAGAGGAATGGGCAAGATTTTCGTGAGACGAAGGGCCTCCAATTTTATTAGAAGGCACATTCAGTTTATCAATTTGGTCAGGGTATAGAAAATTTTTAATATCACCAAATGGTACAATATGCTGACCCATCTTAAAACAAGCTCCATTCATACATCTCTCAAATGAAAAGGGTGGCAAATATTGTAACAAATCTATACCAATTAAAGCATGCAATTCTACAAAATCCTCACAACCATGCCTATCACTCAAAGAACTTACACTGTGTCCAAGTTTATTTATATTCTCTAAAGCCATTTTTAAACCAGGTATTTCAAACTTAATATCAAAGGACTCATCAATGAGCAAAGCAAATGGAAACTGGTTTCTGCCAGGCAAATCAATAACAAAAGAGCTAAGAAAGAAAGTTTTTTCTTTCGATGAAATAAAACTATGTATGTCATAGCTAATGCTATACAAAGTTTTCAAGTCTAATAGCTGCCCTGCAATCTTAGAACTAACATAACTTCGTTCCGACCCAGAGTCTAAAAGAGCTAACAAACGGCATTGTTTACCCCCTTGGTGCAAAGTGATTTCTATAAATGGGAGGAGATAGTTTTGTTCACCCTTATTAAAATTAATGCAAAGATAAGACATAGTTTGACTGCTAGAATTATTAGAATGCCCCTTTTTACATAAAGCAGAAATATGAGTAAAAAGTTTACAATACATGCAAGCGTAATCTAAAAAGCCCCCTTGATTACCCGGACATTCTTCAGTAGCATGCTTGGCACTCGAGCAAAACTTACAAATATGCAGCTGGTCACAGCGTTCTAGCCTAGATTCAATGTCTGTGTAAGATGGACATTTATTCATGCTATGACCTGCCATGCTGCAAAATTTACACGGGAAAGCTGAATTAGCTGCTTTGCTTCTAAAAGGAACATTAGATTTGGCAGACTTTTGGGTAGTCTTAAAGTTTTCAAGGGTACCTTTAGAACCATTGGGGGTGGAGTTCTTTTCATTATTACTATGGCCCTTGTTTTGACCACCACTAGCATGCTTATTATTGTTAAATTTATTATATTTAAGGCCATTATTATTATTAGGGTTATAATAATTACTCTTGTGTCTGCCAAATTTATTATTCCTAAAGCTATTACTTTCATGCTTAGCTTGTGACCTCTGCATCAGCTCTAAGCGTTTCATTAAGGTAGACGAATTCTCAAACACGTCATTAATACTAGGGTAATTTGTTAGAGTTTTATCGATTAATAAATTGATAAACCTGGGAGGTAATTTATTAACTACGAGCGAACTAATCATTTTGAAACCTGCAGTATCAGGAGCAAGGAAATCTAACCCATAGGACTTTAGGTCGTAAGCTAAAGCCTTAACCTCATTAAGAAAAGATTTCACCTCGGCTAAATTATCTTCAGAAGGAGGAGAAATGTCTAATAGCCTAACAATTATTTTTTCTACAATGAAATCTCTGTCGAGAAAT
>JABUQX010101629.1:32500-35981 GCA_015478945.1 Trachelipus rathkii
ATATAATATATATATATATATATATATATATATATAAAATAAAAGAGATGCGCATTTTTAAAACCCTTTTACATTACTGTTATTGGTAAAGTAAAGCAAAAACTTACTAATAAACAATACAACATTTGTCATTACTTTTTAACTTTGACATTAATAGTCTTCTAAATGCTCATTAATCCCCTTCGTCTCTTTGCATCACAAAATGTTCGCACTAATTTCTCCAAGTCCAGTGCGCGAGCCCGATCATACTCTATGCTAAGTACAGCCAATTCACTTAACCTTACGGTCGTCATGGTACTTCTCAAATAACTTTTTATTAGTTTTAATTTTGAAAAAGATCTCTCAGCAGATGATGAAGTTACTGGGAGTGTCAGAAACATTATAAAAGCTGTACACACGTCTGGAATACTACAAGACAACATATTATTTTCAATCAACAAATATTCTGCCACTTGTATTATTTTTGTCATTTTTCTTTTCTTTATTTCACTTGCCACAACATTCCTGAAGCAGACAATTTCCGTAACTAAAGAACTTGTCACGTCGGCTTCATATTTTTTTTGTAAAACTTGTCAGCAGACTCCATGAGCTCTTTATCCGTTTGTTCTGTAAGGGCTGTAGGGCTCAAAAAGCAAAACATCTGTTTCACCTTCCTCATATCTGATACCTCCGATTCACTTGGCCTATTTATTAGTATATCAATGTTTCTGTAAAAAACCCTCACCCTGAAATTGGTGCAAAGGATAAATGAAATCAACACATCTTAGAAAGCTCATCAAAAGAAGCTTGTCACCTTTGCTTTTTGCGTTAGTACAATGAAGTCTCACTTTGCCAGCTTCTTGCAATTTCCTGGGCTTCTTTCCACTAGCTTGTAAAACTCTCCCCGCAACTGGTTAGTTTGGTGACACACCTTTCTAAAAGAGTGGAAAGCTTCATCCAGGGATATGTCTGATTTTTGGAGTGTTTAGACGTGAACGTTAATACTTCAAATTTTGCTTGAAACACAAGAATTAAATATGAAAGTGGAAAAGTAGACATTTTGTCCTTCTTAATGCTTTCGCCTTAACTACTTCAGAGCTCTTTGTTGAAGTTAGGATGATTTTTGATAAACAATTCAAAATATAAATGAAATTAACTTAAACTACCAACAAGCAATCGAACCTCGAAGACCATGTAGTTGGGCACAGTCTTTTAACAGTTTTGTTGACCATGCAGGTTTCTGAAGAAATTTCTTTCAGTAATTGCCATCTTGGAAGACTCTGACTGAAATACCCATATATCTCATTAATCACATCATAAAAAAACAATCATTTCTGTAATCTCCTTTACAGAATCATTCAAGACTAAGTTAAGGTTGTGATTTGCACAATGCACATACTCTGCATTAGGCGACTTTCGCTTGATTTTGGTCTGCAGTCCAATGTACTTCCCACTCATAACAGTAGCACCATCATAGTCCTGCCCTCTGCACTTTTTAATTGAAAAATTATTGCTTTCCAAAAACTTACACACTTCACTTTCTAAACCTTCGGCCTTTTGATTTGTTATGGGGATAAACCCCAGGAATGACTCATTAATTTGAAGCTTTTCATCGTAATTGATGCAGACATATCTTATTACTACTGACAGTTGGTCAGTTTTAGAAATATCTTGGGTCGTATCTAAAATAAGAGAAAAAAAGGGCGCATCTTGAGTTTCACTTATTATGTCACGGAGCACATGTTGTGAAGCCAAACTAACGAGTTCATTCTGAATAGGAGCACTCATATATTTTGTTCTGCTTTTCTCATCTCCAGTGACTTTTAAGAAGCGGGGTCAACCTGGATAACAAACAAATAATGTTCGAGAAATTTCCAAGATTTACTATATATATATCGTTATAAAAAAATAGTGTGTATATATATATATATATATATATATATATATATATATATATATATATATATATATTTTATATATGATATAAAGTATATATATATATATATAATATATATATATATATAATATATAATATAATATATATTATATCATAATATATAAATATATATATATATATATATATAATATATATATATATATACTATATATATATAAATAAATTATTATTAATATAAAAATTAAACAAAAATTATATTTAATATATATATAATATTTAGTATATATATATATATATATATATATATATATATATATAATATATATATATATATAATATATATATATATATATATATATATATATATATATATATATATATATATATATATAATATATTATATATATATATATATATATATATATATATATATATATATATATATATATGAGAAGAGAGAGAGAGAGAGAGAGAGAGAGAGAGAGAGAGAAGAGAGAGAGAGAAGAGAGGAGAGAGAGAGCTTTCATTAATGAAGTTCATCGAAAAAGTGCTCATCCCTCTTACCCGCCGTGCGCCCTCTCGGCTCTGCGCCCCCCGCACCGCGGGGCTTGCGGGGGCGTTATTTACGCCACTGGCTTTTATATTTAAATTTCATCTTAAATAATTCTCCCATTTTATAATACTGTATTTGCAACATAACTATATGAAAATAAGCAGATCTCTTATATATCAAACCTCAACAAAGATTGCTAATTTAAAAATATTATCTTTAACAATGACTAGCATAAAGGTTAATCAAACTATATTTGAATATTATTCATGTATTAATTAACCGAAGTTGAGTGTCAAATAAACCTAATTTCATTTGGATTCATGGCAACCGTGAAATAACAGGACCGCAAAAATGAAGTAATATGTTTCAGAAGATTTCCTGTATGTATCCCGTTGCTTAAAGTTTTCAAACACTAAAATTTATTATATTTAATCAACAATGCAACTTTATGGTCTTTTGCAGTTTGTTAAGCCTCGTCTACTTTACAGATTCATCTAGTAATGTATAAACATGACAGATGAGAACAAATTAAACTGACTAGTCTTATTCATTGTCCTTTATTTTTGTGATTCATCTTTTCGAAGAAACTCCAATCAATTTCATTGTGTATTTGTTAAATAGGCTTACTCTAAATCATATTTAAATTAATTCCTTATTTTTTTAGTCGAATCAAACACCAACAAGTAGAAAAAGTGTTTGACTTCAACTCCGATCCGATTCCGACTCTGACTTTGGCCTCCGACTCATCAAATGGTTTTTCTGTGGCGGGCTTAACAACCTATTCCTATATTTAATATACTTTTTTTTCATTCGAAAAAAGATGGCATAACTACGGAACCCCAAATTTTGGGTCTACTCCCCATACGAAGGAACGTGAAATATATATACTATATAATATATAATATAATATATATATATATTATATATATATATATAATATATATATACATATATATATATATCTATATATATATGATATATATATACTATATATATATATTATATATATAATATATAATATATACCTCACTGTTTTCACTCCTGGCAGAGGG
>JABUQX010101630.1:5000-43296 GCA_015478945.1 Trachelipus rathkii
TTATGACGTCATATAGTGACGCCTCATCGGGAACTAATATAAGTCGAAGTTCTAAGTGCAAATTCCGAAACTTAAATTTTTTTTTGTGAATTATTATTATTATTTTTTCATGAATTTTTTTTAGATTTTCGCACTTAGGCCTTCGACTTATATCAGTTCCCTTCCTGACGTCACTATATCGGGTTGAAGCGATAGTTTATCCCTAAAAAGGTGTCGCGCGAGCACGTTAGGTCGTTTTTCGGTTACCTTCGAAAAGTCACTATAATATAGTGTCGCCTTACGGGAATCGCAAAAGCGGCTGAACGCTTTCGAGTACTATTTTGTTAAGCTTAAAGTATCTTCAAACCGATTATGACGTCATATAGTGACGCCTCATCGGGAACTAATATAAGTCGAAGTTCTAAGTGCAAATTCCGAAACTTAAATTTTTTTTTTGTGAATTATTATTATTATTTTTTCATGAATTTTTTTAGATTTTCGCACTTAGGCCTTCGACTTATATCAGTTTCCTTCCTGACGACACTATATCGGGTTGAAGCGATAGTTTATCCCTAAAAAGGTGTCGCGCGAGCACGTTAGGTCGTTTTTCGGTTCCCTTCGAAAAGTCACTATATAATAGTGTCGCCTTACGGGAATCGCAAAAGCGGCTGAACGCTTTCGAGTACCATTTTGTTAAGCTTAAAGTATCTTCAAACCGATTATGACGTCATATAGTGACGCCTCATCGGGAACTAATATAAGTCGAAGTTCTAAGTGCAAATTCCGAAACTTAAATTTTTTTTTGTGAATTATTATTATTATTTTTTCATGAATTTTTTTAGATTTTCGCCCTTAGACCTTCGACTTATATCAGTTCCCTTCCTGACGACACTATATCGGGTTGAAGGGATAGTTTATCCCTAAAAAGGTGTCGCGCGAGCACGTTAGGTCGTTTTTCGGTTCCCTTCGAAAAGTCACTATAATATAGTGTCGCCTTACGGGAATCGCAAAAGCGGCTGAACGCTTTCGAGTACCATTTTGTTAAGCTTAAAGTATCTTCAAACCGATTATGACGTCATATAGTGACGCCTCATCGGGAACTAATATAAGTCGAAGTTCTAAGTGCAAATTCCGAAACTTAAATTTTTTTTTGTGAATTATTATTATTATTTTTTCATGAATTTTTTTAGATTTTCGCACTTAGGCCTTCGACTTATATCAGTTCCCTTCCTGACGACACTATATCGGGTTGAAGCGATAGTTTATCCCTAAAAAGGTGTCGCGCGAGCACGTTAGGTCGTTTTTCGGTTCCCTTCGAAAAGTCACTATATAATAGTGTCGCCTTACGGGAATCGCAAAAGCGGCTGAAAGCGCTTTTCGAGTACGCATTTTGTTAAGGGCTTAAAGTATCTTCAAACCGATTATGACGTCATATAGTGACACCTATCGGGAACTAATATAAGTCGAAGGTCTAAGTGCAAATTCCGGAAACTTAAATTTTTTTTTGTCATTACTTATTATTATTGTTTTCTTTGGAAAATTTTAGATTTTTGCACTTGCGCCTTCGATTTATATTAGTTCCCTTCAAAACGTTACTATATCCGACCCAACGATATTTTACACCCTAAAAAGTGTCGCGCGAGCACGTTAGGTCGTTTTTCGGTTCCCTTCGAAAAGTCACTATAATATAGTGTCGCCTTACGGGAATCGCAAAAGCGGCTGAACGCTTTCAAGTACCATTTTGGTAAGCTTAAAGTATCTTCAAACCGATTATGACGTCATATAGTGACGCCAAATCGGGAACTAACAGAAGCCGAAGGTCTAAGTGCAAATTTCGAAACTTAAAAAAAAATTTGTAAATTATTATTATTATTTTTTCATGAATTTTTTTAGATTTTCGTACTTAGACCTTCGACTTATATCAGTTCCCTTACCTGCGAACACTATATCGGGTTGAAGCGATAGTTTACACCTAAAAAGCGTAGCGCGAGCACGTTAGGTCGTTTTTCGGTTCCCTTCGAAACGTCACCATAATATAGTGTCGCCTTACGGGAATCGCAAAAGCGGCTGAACGCTTTCGAGTACCATTTTCTTAAGCTTAAAGTATCTTCAAACCGATTATGACGTCATATAGTGACGCCTTATCGGGAACTAATATAAGTCGAAGTTCTAAGTGCAAATTCCGAAACTTAAATTTTTTTTTGTGAATTATTATTATTATTTTTTCATGAATTTTTTTAGATTTTCGCACTTAGGCCTTCGACTTATATCAGTTTCCTTCCTGACGACACTATATCGGGTTGAAGCGATAGTTTATCCCTAAAAAGGTGTCGCGCGAGCACGTTAGGTCGTTTTTCGGTTCCCTTCGAAACGTCACTATGATATAGTGTCGCCATACGGGAATCGCAAAAGCGGCTGAACGCTTTTCGAGTACCATTTTGTTAAGCTTAAAGTATCTTCAAACCGATTATGACGTCATATAGTGACGCCTCATCGGGAACTAATATAAGTCGAAGTTCTAAGTGCAAATTCCGAAACTTAAATTTTTTTTTGTGAATTATTATTATTATTTTTTCATGAATTTTTTTAGATTTTCGCACTTAGGCCTTCGACCTATATCAGTTCCCTTCCTGACGTCACTATATCGGGTTGAAGCGATAGTTTATCCCTAAAAAGGTGTCGCGCGAGCACGTTAGGTCGTTTTTCGGTTACCTTCGAAAAGTCACTATAATATAGTGTCGCCTCACGGGAATCGCAAAAGCGGCTGAACGCTTTCGAGTACCATTTTGTTAAGCTTAAAGTATCTTCAAACCGATTATGACGTCATATAGTGACGCCTCATCGGGAACTAATATAAGTCGAAGTTCTAAGTGCAAATTCCGAAACTTAAAATTTTTTTTGTGAATTATTATTATTATTTTTTCATGAATTTTTTTAGATTTTCGCCCTTAGACCTTCGACTTATATCAGTTCCCTTCCTGACGTCACTATATCGGGTTGAAGCGATAGTTTATCCCTAAAAAGGTGTCGCGCGAGCACGTTAGGTCGTTTTTTGGTTCCCTTCGAAACGTCACTATAATATAGTGTCGCCTTACGGGAATCGCAAAAGCGGCTGAACGCTTTCGAGTACCATTTTGTTAAGCTTAAAGTATCTTCAAACCGATTATGACGTCATATAGTGACGCCTCATCTTAAACTAATATAAGTTGATGGTCTAAGTGCAAATTCCGAAAAATAATTTGGACTTAAAAAAATTTTGTGTATTATTTTCTTTGAGAAATTTTAGATTTTAGCACTTAGACCTTCGACTTAAGCACTTAGAGAAACTTCGACTTATAGATTAGACCCTTCGACTTTAGCACTTAGAACCCTTCGACTGTAGCTTTTAGACCTTCGACTTATACTTAGACTTTCGACTTAGCACTTAGACCTTCGACTTATACTTAGACCTTCGACTTAGCACTTAGACTTTCGACTTATACTTAGACCTTCGACTTATATCAGTTCCCTTCCTGACGTCACTATATCGGGTTGAAGCGATAGTTTATCCCTAAAAAGGTGTCGCGCGAGCACGTTAGGTCGTTTTTCGGTTCCCTTTGAAAAGTCACTATAATATAGTGTCGCCTTACGGGAATCGCAAAAGCGATTGAACGCTTTCGAGTACCATTTTGTTAAGCTTAAAGTATCTTCAAACCGATTATGACGTCATATAGTGACGCCTCATCGGGAACTAAATATAAGTCGAAGTTCTAAGTGCAAAATTCCGAAACTTAAAATTTTTTTTGTGAATTATTATTATTATTTTTTCATGAGTTTTTTTAGATTTTCGCACTTAGGTCTTCGACTTATATCAGTTCCCTTCCTGACGACACTACATCGGGTTGAAGCGATAGTTTATCCTAAAAAGGTGTCGCGCGAGCACGTTAGGTCGTTTTTCGGTTCCCTTCGAAAAGTCACTATATATGGTGTCGCCTTACGGGAATCGCAAAAAGCGGCTGAACGCTTTCGAGTACCATTTTGTTAAGCTTAAAGTATCTTCAAACCGATTATGACGTCATATAGTGACGCCTGCTAAGTCACTCAGTTTTGAATATATAAAAATGGCAACATGGCATCTTCAACCTAGGCATGCTAGTTGCCTGCCTAAATTCCGTATTTGTTTTTTAATTTCGGTGGAAAAAAATTCTGAAGGAAACAATAAATTAAAAATTTTGGCACAAATCCATAATAAATGTAACATTTTTTTTGGTGGCACCACCTTAGCATTGTCAGCCCCTTACTTCGCGAACTTGGAAAGATATTACCCCCTTAAAAATGGTAAATTGTAACTTTTTTTAAATGTTAAAAATTTAGATATTGTAAGCCTATAGATATAGGTTAGAAATGGCCGATTTAGTGCTAAGGAAATCACAATCTATTATACTAAGAATAACCAAAAAGATACAAATAGTACAACATAGGTCATACAGGTTTGAAAATATAAGCATGTCAATATGGCATCTTACTACGGGAAATTTCCGGCCTAAATTCTTTATTAATAAAGGGAACAAGAAGATCAAATTTGTGCCAAAACGTATAATAAAATCGCACTAAAGGGAACGTTACCTCGGTTAATTTTAAAAATTCGTAGAAAAAAAATAATGGTCATACGTAAATGCGATTTCAATCTATCAATTAGTTATGACCTACTGTAAGGAGGCATGCTAGTTTACTGGCTAAATTCCGTGTTTTTTTATTTCCTGTGGAAAAAATTTCTAAAGGGAACAATCAATTTAAATTTTTGATACTAACCCATAATAAAGGGAACGGTTTTTTTGTGCCATTACCTTACGCAAAGGGGGAACACTTAGTTTTTTTTCGGAAATTTTGAAATTTTTCCCAGGAACTCCCTGTACCCCCGCAAACTATTGAGGAGTACCTAAGGACCCTACAACTGATTTTAGTTTTGCGATATCTCGAATTATTTCCGAGTTATTTAAGTTTTCGGTTCCCCCCCAAAAAAAAAAACAACAAAATTTCTCTTCTAGTGTGGTGCGCACCCAGTCACAGAGTAGTGCTGGGCCTCCCAACTCTAAATATCAACTTATTTTTATACGCGCCCCTGGAGTTTTTATTTTAAACGATAGTGAAAAAAATTTAAAAAATTCCAAAAATTGCCTGTTTTCTAGATACCTGAATACCATTTCTTTACAGACTTAGATTATTTTCTGTTTCCCTCGAAAAAAAAAACTCGCTTAACAAACAAAAAATTTATTTTGCACCATTTCCCGAGAAGTAAAAAGTAACGTTATTTCGTGCCCCAATCGAAGCGCGAGGGGTACCCTTAAGATTTTTTTTAAGTTAATTTTTAAAGTGTACTTTATATATAATTATTTTTTTATAGTATATTCTAACTTAAATTCAATTTTTCTTCGATAAATAATTTTTAGAGATAACTAAACTAAAAAAAAATTTAAAAAAATTCACGACGCCAATTTCTCTCGGAAACGTCGTTGTTACATAGTGACATTACGCGACGCACTTCCATATATTTTACCCTAGATAAGATGGGGAACATGGCTTTGGCACAAATTTGTGTCAAAACCCCCTATTGGGAACATGGCACAAAATTAGCACAATTTTTTTTAGGTAATAAAGGGATTTGTGCCAATTTTTGGCACAAATTTGTGTACGAGTAGTGAGTCCCTTTAGTTTGTTCCTTCGTGCATCCAAATCGACTGTTTTATTTTTAAAAAAGTGAAATAAATGAAACCAGATTAAACAGGAAATTTTAATTATTTCTCATCAAAAATGATATTATTCACTTGTTTGCGAGAATCGCCGTAACTAGTAAAGTTTGCTTCGATACGCGAAGAAAATGTAAATTATAAAAATATGATAAATAAATGTATCGCAGCAAATTTTTTTTTAAATGAAAAAAAACGACAAGAAATATACATTTTATTAAATATAGAAAATATACATTTTATTAATATAGATTCAAAAATATTTTATATGCGTACGTTACGCGTTAAATAAATTCGTCATTAGTTCGATTTTCTTCTAAAAACCGTTTCCACTCTGTAGGAAAATTTGGACGTATTTCATCAGGACAAATTTTGCCGTCTTTGATTTCGTTGTCTAACCAGCAAATGAATGCCTTTCCAATTTTTTTCCAATTGTCTAAGAAATTGTCGCTAAATTTTAGCCACTTTTGAATTTCAATGAACCGGCTTTCCGTGTTCTTTATCATTTCCGGAACGGAGAGCTTACATTTTCTGTTAAAGAAGGTATAGACTGCCTTCTCTCGCAGAGCTCGCAAAACAACGTACCATATCGTTTTCACTTTCGCCAGTCCGACGGTGCGGTCGTTTATTAAGTAATAAAGAACGTAACCTTCGCAATTTTTCATTCTTCGAATATTCGTAATTTCAGCATTCACGTCTTTTGGAGATATCGAATAGTATTCCGGCGTTGACATCCCCACGAACTTTAAATATTCCAAGCAGACCTGATGAGAGACAGTCGACAACGAATAATTATCTTCGTCGTCGTCACCGTACACCTTTCGGGGCGCTGATGTCATCAACAAGCCGTAGATTTTCGATTCTGTTAGGTGTGAAATATCGACAATATGTTGCCGATCGGTTAGCAGTATTTCGCAAACTACCGTCGTTTTAGTGACGTTCAAGAAACGCTTAAAAATATCCAATTTCGAAACTTCCATCGCGTCAAATGTATCTAATACCGCCATCGCCACCTTTTTTGCGATTAAATATCTCTCCCCGGTGTATTTTTCGACGTCGGAGTAGCACTGGAACAACATGTGTACGTTCTTAGAGCCGGCTATGACGTAGTATTCTCCGGCAATCTTCCTCACCGAGAAATGTCCGCTTTCTCCATTAATTTTTGTCACGCAAACAACCTGGGTAGCGTTCGCGGGAGAATCGAGAAAAAATTTTGACCACGCGTCGTCGTCTTCGGGTTGATGAATATCTTCGTCGCCAATCCCTCCCGTAAACTTTCTGTTGGCGTAAATAGCGAAATCCAACACCTTTTCTTTTCCTTCCAGCCGCATGAAATTCAAACCGCGAGGGACGTTCTTCCAAATCCATTCGTTTTCTCCATAAACCTCGTCCTCCGATTCGCTTTCTTTTATTTTGACGTCGTGTAGGGTGCAAGAATATTCGGGAGGCAGAATACCTTTCGGGACATCAGCGTCAATCACTTTCAGTAAGGAACTTTTGCTCTTAATTTCATCAAACATTTCCTCGGCTATCCTAGAGCTGCATCGGCCCCTCTCACGTTCTATTTCGAAATTGCGACACAATTCTTGTTTTTGAATTTCGGTCATGAAGTCGTAACCCCGCAGCTCATTTTTGAGTAAATCTAAATCTTCGTTTTGTTTCGACGAATCGATATCTCCACCCTGCATTAATGATGATAATTTCAACTCAAATGAGTAGCTCAGCAGCCTTTTTTTATTCCTGATTTTAATCCGCTCTCGATCGCGTCGTCGGATATTAAATAAAAATGTACGACGTCTGAGGTATTTATAAGCTAGATTTAACCAAAATTGTTTTATTTCTAATTAACAAATACTTAACAAATATATTTTTAAGTGTATAATAAAAATAATAATAATAAATTAATAAAAAATAATAATAATAATAATAATAATAATATATAATAAAATAATAATATAATAATAATAATAATAATAATAATATAATAATAATAAATAATAATAATATAATAATAATAATAATAAATATAATAATAATAATAATTTATCCACGTAATAGTGAAAAAAGTAACTAAATCGACGAATCCTCGAATAAGTTTGGAAAACCTACTAATTTTCTCGCTCACTAATAAATGAAATCACGGTATTTTATAATAGGTTAAGTTGAAAAGAAAGAAAAAACAATATTAGTTTCGTAACTTTTATTAAATGTTAAAATAAAATAAAAACGTGCGTAGGAGTGTAGTATATAAAAACAATAACGCGAATATTCGTTGACTGAGACGCGTTCGCGGTACGTGATACTGATTTTAAATAAAAAGTAAGCGAATAATTATTGATCTTTTCCTTTCGCAACTCGGTTTTTTTTGGATTTATTTCCGAAGACGTAGGTCAGAAAAGAAATCACGTGGTTATAAAAAGTGATAAGGTAGTTCCAAAAACGGGTTTCTCCTTCTTCTTTGTTCGTTCGAGGGAAGGGTATGCACGTCCTATCGATTTCTTCGTCGATACTCTGCATAAAACGCCTCCTCTCTTCTATCCCTCTTTCGTTTAATTCTTTTGAGACGGCTGCGATAACCGGTTCGACCGTAAAATCGTATTCCGCTCTCACATCTTCCAAATTCCTGTTTCCGTCGAGAGTGATGAATCTAATATCTTTAAAAGTGTCGTTATTTATAAGGTAATTCACGTATTCCTCGTAAAGGAAGTCTAAGTTTTTCAAGTGGTCCAGCGTGATGGTCGATTCGCCCTCCCTGTTTCTATTTTTTATCCTTTCTAGCGAGACGGAAGGAGATGTTTTAAGGTATACTATGACGTCGGGTATTAGCTTGCGGCCTTCGACGATGTTATACAGATCGTTCACGATATGGTGCTCGGTTTCACTGATATATTTTTGACTAGCGCCGTGGAGAATAAAAACCCTTTGAGCTGATAACGAATATCTCTCGGTCATTATAACGTCGATAACATCTTCTTCGTCTTTCAAAACGTCTAACATTTTCGCGTACCTCTCGTGCGTGGAAATCAAATGAAAAAGCTGAAAGGCGAACGCGTACTTTTTAGGATTTTTGTATGACTCTTTCAGCAGGTTTACGCCGTGATAGTCCTCCCAGTCGTCGACGGGCTCGGGTAACGTTGAGATTCTCGCGTCGTTCCTAAACGATTCGATGAGTGTACTTTTGCCGCTTCCGATATTTCCTTCGATGCACACTATCACTTTTTCGCGGGGAATCGACCTCTCTTCCTCCTCTCCCTCTACCTTTTCCTTCGCCGCTGCCTCTTCTTTCATCGCCATTTGTTGTTGCTGCTGCCTCTAAAATGGTTGACTGGACAGAATAAACTAATCGATGACGTCAGTGTTTTAATGCCAAAAAACCTCGGATCTATACGTATAACCTTTCGTTTTTCATAAATTAATTTTTTTTTTAATTTTTATTTTTTATTTAATTTACTTATACGTTTAATCTAATTATATCTATATATTAATCTAATTGTTTATATTTAATATGTAGATAAATAAATAAATTTTTTTTCAGAAATAAATATATATATATCGGTATTAATTCACACGCGGTCCGATTACCACCGAAATATTTCGTCAAATTCATTCATTCAACATGGTTGGAACGATCGAAAGTTATATCGGCTTTATAGACCGAAAAGAGATCGAGGGAAATAACGAACTCGTAAAGGTTTCTCTTTACAGAGACTACTACAAAGAAATAATCCTCGTTCCCAGGATATCGTTGCGGAGAATCGGTTTTTTCGTGCGCGGGGGAGATTCGCTTTTCGGCGCGGCCGATACGTCACTCATTCCGACAGGTTACCGCGAAGACGAATCTCGCTCTCGCGGAGGACGATGGCTATCGACCGCTCCTCCTCCTAGAAACGTATCGAACGAGGTTCACGAAAGCGTCCTGAGAAACGTTTTGAAGAATATTTCTAGTTTCGATTCGTACTATTCTTCTCTCACGCGAGGAAATGAGACTAACACGTTGCTAAAATATCCCAAAGTGTGGACGGGGTTTCACCTCGTCGTTCTTCGATCCAGTCGCGACCACGACGCGACCATGACTACAACCACAACCACGACCACCGACGATTTCCTTCGAGTCTGCGTTAAGAACAGGATGGGAGAAAACGTTTTCAACGTTTATAACAGCTGCAAAATGAGCGTGGTCGTGAATACGAATTTCGATTTTATTTTATTTATGTTTTACTACTCCAAAAACCTGTTTCACCCGAGAACGTCCATCCACCAAATGCCCCTGCTGAATTTCAATTGGTTCGTGTTCCTATTGGACTTTGAAAGGGTGTCTCCGCTCGAAGTTCTGAGAAGTTACCTGTTGAAGAAAAATAGGTCTGCCCCGGCCGGAATCTTGACCGCTATCAATTATTTCGTAGACCTCTTGAAATACGAGCATTTTTCGGTCTTGAATTACGGATTCGAAAAAATGATGTTTTCGGAAACGAGGTGCAGGAAGGCTATCGAAAACGCCTTCCGAAAGATGACGCGTTTTCATTCCGCGAACACTGCTTTTTCTTCGCGCGAAGAAAGAATGGAGGAAGGAATAGAAGAAGAAGAAGAAGAAGTAGAAGAAGAAGAAGAGTTCAGCGAAACTGGTGCTTGGAAAAAGCGACGGATGGGGGATTTAGAAAACGAATCGTTAACGAGACGCGTTCAACGTAGTATAGTTAAGAAAACGTTTTGTCAAAAACATTCGAAACGACGAGAAGACGAAACCGGGGCGAAAAGGGGGTCCCCCGCCGCCGACTTCGAAGATCATCGGACCATTTTCGATCGCTGTCCGGCTTGCTTCTTCGAAATTTTTGACGCGCGGATTACCTCCGGTAAATTCGAATCGTACGAGGGGGTTGGACGAGCGTTAAATGACAGCGGCAGCGGTGACGACGATCGTCGTCGCGACTCGTTCGACCGATTGAGGAAGGCTAAAGAAAAAATGGTTTTGGATAAAATGAAACGATCGATCGAAGCTATCGCGCCCCGTTGGAATAACCCGGATTCTATAATCCGTTTTTTGTCCAAGAGTTTGATTCTTTTGTACAACGACGAAACGTGCGATTACACGAGGCATTTAAATTCTCTCCTCATGCGCTCGATTAATTTCTACCAAAGGGGGGACTTTAAAAAATCCATTTTTCCTCTCCTTAACCCTTTCGGAAAAATGATGATGCTAGACATGTTGAATTCGACGGTCGTTAAAGAACCGGACAGCGCCACTGACGGACGAATCATTTGCAACTACGCCTCCGATGTTGCCGAGGGGGAAGGAAGGTATTGGTCTTTCAGTACCGTTAATTCTCACATGACTAAGCAATTTCAGATATACCGATGGGTGTACAACGAAAATTCTTCACCGCCTTTCAATATGAATAACGTTCAAAGAATTCCAGTTTTCGAGGATAACGACGACTCCTCCTCCTCGGGAAAGGGTATCGAAAGCTATCAGGCGTACGCGAAAATTTACTTGAAAAATAGGGTAAATCCTTTAAATTATTTCGAAGAAATGTCTTTGCTTAAAAAGAGGTACAACAATTTTCATTTCAAAACGGAAGGAAATCGCGTACTCGCTGAGCCTAAAATAAAAGAAAAACTGATCGCTATTGATACGGCGGACTATTTCTCTAGTAAAAACGAATTCGGCATAAATTACGACGCGACTCTCAATAACGTTTTAGGGTTAGAAAACGCGAATGTTAGAACGGGCAACCAGGTTTTCGGGATCAATTTTGATCGACAATCGAGCGCTGATGATATCGCTCAAATTCCGGCATCGATAAAGGATGATAGCGTATTATGTTTCGTTCGCGAGGAAGAGCAAGATACCTTGCTGAGAAATCAGTCCAAGTTGATGGCTTCGTTTTTCGACACCGAAACCACCGGATTGGACGCCATTGATGAACGCATGTATAGCTTGGCCGTTTGTACTCGTCCGGTTTTCGAGAAGGATATCAAACGCGTGTACGTATTCGCCGTCGTCCCTAAGACCGAATCCCCCTCCTCCAACGCGGCGCCTAATGCCTCGTCGTCTTCATCATCATCATCATCATCATCTTCATCATCATCATCATTATCATCGTTCGCCAAGGGAATACGGAGCAAGCTATCGGACTTATTCTCGCAAAAGAAATCATTGTACGGGAAAGTCGAGAAATTGGAGTGCGACGTTTTCGATAACGAGGCGGAAATGTTGAGAGCCGTCGACGAATTTTTTTACTCCAACTTCCACATGTTCACGTATTTAGTGGGGTTTAACGTGACTTTCGACATATCCTTTTTGCTGGTTCGAATGATTATTAACGACGTCGCATCTAAGATATTTCAATTGGAAAAGCTCTCCATTAGCGATAAAAAGGATATCTTAAGCGCCTACCGTGCCTCAAAATCGATTTTTATTCGAAGCGCCGGTGGCGGTAGTAGCAAGACCGAAAAAGAAAGACGCGCCCAGAGCGGTGATGGTGCAGGGGGAGTTCCTTTCAACCCGAACGAAAAAAACTACGATCGCTTTCTTCAGATAGTGAGAGCCATTTTAATCCCGGAAATGTGTTTCTTTGATATGCAAAAAATGGTTCGTTTGAAGTTCGATAAATTATCCTCGTACAATCTGAATTCGTGCGTCGAAAACGTGTGCGGGCGAGAGCAAATGGAAATCGAACAAAAAATGATTATCGACGTGCAGGACTTGCTCAACTACTTTCGCAGCGGAGCCAGAGACTCGGAAAAAGCCGCTTACATACACGCCTACTGCGTTCACGATGCCACCCTAGTGAGTCTCCTAGAGTCGAGCCTAAACACGGTGATGGAACAAGCCTCGCTGGGCAAATTGACGGGAAAGACGTTCGACACCTTAATCGGATGGGCGCCCAAAGGAAGTAAAATCGTTCAAGCCTGTTTCGAGAACGATGTGAAACGTAAAAAGGAGATTCTAGTCAGCAACACGGGATATTTTGATAACCACAATAATTACCAATGCTCTACGAAAGGCGGGCTCGTAATAACTCCGATCCAAATGTCCATTTCGGACTACGGGGTGATAACGTTAGATTTCGCATCCCTTTATCCCTCCATAATGATCACGAACAATTGTTGTCCCTCGACTTTCGCGTTTCATAGTCAGGTCGTGAGGGCCGTCGAGTATCGGCGTCGCGGACAATCGTTTATTCCCGATACCGGCGATGCTGTTGAAAGCGAAATAGTTTCTCCTCGTAGGATAGAAGATATTGACGAGCGCGCGATGAACGTCTTTAACGCTCACACCTCCTTTTGCTCGTCGATTATGAGATATTGGATCCCTTACAGCGTGATCGTCGAAAAATTTAACCGCGAGGCGGACTTAGCCAACGGACGCTATTTGGGGGTCGATTATTTTCCGAGGCTCTCCTTTCCTAGTTGGATAGAGGAAAGGGGTTACTGGCGCGAGGACGCGCAAGTGCAGCCGGCTGGATTAAAGTATTACTTCCCCCTCCTTTACGATCTCTCGGTCAACGAGTACGAAGGGAAGGAGAAATTGTTCGAGGAAATATTTTACCCGTTCGGCAACCTCGTGAAATCCGCCGACGATTTGGGAAAATTGATTTCGAAGCTGCTGGAGGCGACGTCGCTACCGCGTCTCGAAGAAAATCTTAAAGAAGCTTTGAACGGAAAATGGGGGAAAACGGGTATTAAGGAGGCGTTGAACTTCCTTTACGTTAACGAAAGCGGGTGCCCGCTGGTTGAGGCTTTCGTTCGAGGCGTCTCGTCCAGGTGCTGGGATTGCGGGGCTTATTGCCGATTTTGGGTTTGTCGGTCCGATTTGAAAGACGGATGCTGGCCCGATCTTCAATTAAATCTCGGCGAAATGAGGAAGAAACTGAAAAAGAAGATGAAAGATAACACCCTCTACCCTCACGAAAGGCAGCTGGCTAATATCGACCAAAACAACGTCAAATTGATGATGAATTCGGCCTACGGCATCATGTCGGGCAAAAATTTGAAGAGCAGCGTTAATCAACTCTTGTCCAATTTGATCACAGGGATAGGAAGGAGGACTACGGCCAATATAAAAATAGCCGCTAATTCGCTGGTCGATAACCTGCAGAATATTTACGGGGATACCGACAGCACTTTTTCGACGATCAGGAGCCCTTATTTCAAGCGTCGACGAGTGGACGCTAGATATCTCGACGTCGATATAAAACTCGAACAAGACGTTTGCGATTTTATCGAAAAATATATAGGTAGAGTATTATGGGGCGTGAGGCCGGACCCGGATTACCTTGCGGGTAAAGACAACGCCATGAAACTAGTCCCTGAACGGATGGTGCTCTTCGGATTTCTGTTTCGTAAAAAAAATTACGTCCTGTGTCATTTTAACGAATCTCCTCAGGTCGACGATGTTTTGAGGACCATTAAAAGGAAGTGCGACAATGACGACGACCATGACGATGGAGTGGAAACAACAACAACAACAACAACAACAACCGCATTACAGTATTGCCAAATTATTCGAAATCCGCTTTACGATGAAGGAATGCCGAGGACCTCGAACCTCGTCAAAGAAGACATTGAAGACGACGACGACGACGACGACCAGAACGGCAGCCGAGGAAAGACGACGACGGTGGTAAAATTTAGAGCCAAACCGTCTAAATATATTTTGCGTTTAGAAATACGTCATTTGTTAAACATGTTTCTAAATTGTACCCTGAAAACCCGCAATAAAAACTACGCGAAATATCTGTTAGCCGGCGGCGATGACGTCGTTGACGAGAACGGAACGAAAATCGACGAACTAGACGGAGAAATGTTGGCTGCGCTAGAATTTTACCAATCGTTACTCCAAATATATTTAAAGGGTATTTTTTGCAAAAGTGACACGAACCCTCTAGCGATGCAGCTGCACTTTTTAACGCAAGCGTGCTTCGAGTTCGACGTTAATAAAAATCGGCTCGTATCGATTTTTATCAGCTCGATTCTAGGATTCGAGGTGCCATATTCGAAGCTCTCTTATTACAAAAAGTGCTCGAAGCCGAACGCGATGAGCAACATTTACGAAGCAATGCTGGAGTATAACGAAAGGACGCCGCGAAAGTACAAGATTTTCACCGATCTCGCCTTAAACGTTAAGTCGAGGTTCGCCGATATGCTGTGCGCGGACACGATCGACGTCGAGAGGAGCGGGGGCGCGTGCAGTGATTTCTGGTTAAGAAGAACCTTGCAAACGAAGAAAATGTGGGACGAACGTCGAGGAATAGGAACCTTATCCGGGCGCAATATCTTGAATAAGTCGGCCATCGTTAACATCTTTATTTTAATTCAAAGCGGGCTGAAAGCGTTCACGGAGGCCTTTGAATCGATGATCGAAGAAAGAATAGCCCTCAGCGTCGGGAAAAAAGATTTCAACGGAATTTGCTTCGATGTGAACAACAACAACAACAGAGTTTGCGGAGCGGGTGGCGATGATGGCGATAACGATATCGTCGTCCCCATTTCTGACAAAACGTCAATCGAGATCGCCGTAAGCCATTCACTATCGTCACCTCCGCCGCCTGTCAACGACCATTTCTCGCCACGGGGAGAAGAAACAATTTGCGAATCATTTCCGGTGTTTCGGAAACGCGAGCTTTCTTTTTACGACACGACGACAACGACGACAACGTCTAATAAGAGGAACAAAATCGAGCGGGATGAGAGCTCTCGTATAAGTTTCATCGATCGGGTTAGGTGTCAAGAAAACCTACGGGGGGTTGTGAAAACACTCCAAGGATGTTGTCCAGAGATCGCCGAGGAATTATCGTTCGCCGTTCGCCAGTACTCCTTTTTCAAAACCTTGTGCGAGATGACAAAACCTAATTCCGCCTACATGTATTGCTCGAACTCCCAATGCGCGCAAACCCATACCGTCAAAATTGAACGAGAGATTCCCGCAGCGAGGGGATCATACCGCCCTATCGTTTCATTTACTACGTCTTATATCGACAAAAAGATAAATTGCAAAGAAAAGAAAGGCTTCGCGTTTTACGATATTTCGGAGAAATATTGCGCGATTGGTATATGCGATAAACTGAAATCGTTCAAAATATCGCCAGTTCGGTTATTCGCTTCGCTGATGGAAACGATAAGAAGGCACGTGCACGAATGTAATTTATTCGTGGGACTACGGGGCCAGGTGATGATCGTGCCAATCCTCAAGCTATGCTGGGGTAATCCTCAATGCCGCGACGCCTGCGACTTTTTGCTCGACACTCACATGTTTTTAGTATTATTACGCGTACAAGTCGCTAATTCGCCCGACGCCCGAAGGTGGTTAGAAACGGAATTCCAGAAAATTGCCGACAGCGTCCCCGTTGATGAAATTCATCGATGTTTAACGAGATTTGAGTACCACAATAAAGGGAATCTCGTCTACAGCAACTCGGGCGGAGACGATGTCGAACCTCTTAGTAGTAGTAGTAATAATAATAGGGGAGGTGGTTCGAAATCAAAAATTATTGATAACCCGCGTCGTCATTATCATCATCAGCAAGGGCAGTCGAAGCAGCGGGGTGTATTTCCAGGGGATTATGTATTTCGTTTAACTTCACTGATTATTTGGGAATTAAATAAAAACCAGTAATTATTCCAGTGAATATTTTTTATTAAAACGTGTCTATAATTAGCTTGTATAAAAATAGAGCAAAAACAATAGTATATAGATAGAAAGAATAAATAGAATAGCAGGAGATATTGCATAATTGTATATATAGAATAAATAAATTTTTAAAACAAAAATGGTGTATGATATTTTTCCTAAAATCTTACAACATATAGTATTAAAAATTGGATCTAAAATTGAAGGGAATGTAAAATAAAAATCTGAAATTGCAGATCGATCATCATTAGCAGCAGGAGCAGCAGCAGCAGGAGCAGCAGCGGCATCAGTAACAGCAACGGCAGCAGCGGCATCAGTAACAGCAGGGTCGAATCCACACGCCTCACTCACTATTTCGCTTTTTTAACTTCGTATGTGACCGGGAGTGCACTAGAGAAAAACATTTAATTCTTCGATGGGAATACGTAAAAAAAATGGGAATAAAAAGTACAATAGATTTTAATTTTTATAAATCTATCGTGTAGAGTTTGCATTTATATAAGCGTTATAGCTTCGTTTCATGCGGAAATCTCGTTCTACTCAAAGGGGTGGCGAGAAGAGAAGAAAGCGGTGGAGGCGGCGGAATTGGCGACGATGCTGATAGTTGTAAAGGTGGTGGTGGAAGTATTTGACCGGTAAAAGAACTGGTGCATGTTGAAATAATTCTCTCGGTGGCGGGTTTTTGTCTTTCCAAAGATGGATACGACGGAAAAGAGTCTTCGAAGAGGAGAGGCATCGGTGGCGGCGAAGAGTGAATTGGGGTTGTTGATGGTGGAGAAGGAGGTCTTATAAACGTCGGTAGGCTGTTGATGTTACCTTTCCCCGTCGGGTAGCCTCTAAGAGTTGAAGTTAAGAAGGGTTCTCGATATCTCTTTAAAGAGGAAGTGTGAAACGGATACTTAAACTCGAAGGGATCGCTTATGCGATAATTATCGTTGAAACGCAAATTATTAGTATCGTTATTATTATCGCCCCTTTCCTTGTTAACTTGTATCGTAAATGTAAGTCCAGAATCTCGCGTTAATTTATTTTCTTTCTCTTCGTTCTTCGGGAATGAATTATTTTCATCGTCATCATCATCATCATCATCGCGGTTTTTTTCAATCATCTTATTGATTTCATCTAAGCTGTTAAATCGTTCCTTATTTTTCTTCTTTTTAGTTATCTTAGCGCATCGGCTTTTACGGAGGATTTTGCGTATTTCGTTCATAATCATCGCTATAGCGAGAATGACCAGAATAGGAATCGAAACGATCATGGCTTTATACCACCCGTTTTTATTCCAGAAGTAATCGAGATTTTCGATCGCCGTATTAAAAAATTCTCCAATATCCCAAAACGAAGATGAAGAGGATTCACCGATCGTTTCGCACATACTGACGCACTCCAGGGAAAGGTAGAATCCACAAAACTTGGAATTAACAGAGAGTCTTCGAGAAAAATTAACTATATCCGTATTGTTATAAACGGCCTTAAATATAAATTTGTGGTGCTCCTGTATGGCGTATCTTAGTTTCACATTTTTAACGAAATCGACCCTAAAGAAATTTAATTTTTTTTCATCAAAATTTAGTTTTTCACCATTTTTGGGACAGGTTTCTAAATGCATAGGCGAGCTCAAATGATGGATTTTTATATAATTTTCCGTCGCGTTTTCGCAACCCTTAGCCTCACGAAGCCTTTTAACGTAAAACGAACCTCTCGTTTTATTTTCCAAATTGAAAAATTCGTATTCTCTCTTCCTAACATTTCTGCAACGATCCGGGTAGGACGTGGCTCGATTTATTATTATTATTATTAGGACGAAAAGCAAGTTCCAAAATAGCTTCGGGCGCTTCATGCTGATGAGACTGTTTCTTCCTCCGCTTGTCGGTGAATGAACCACGCCACGGCGTTCGAGCTGATTTGCGCTTCGGGAAGAGGTGGGGTTATATATATATAGTATAAGAATCGATAAAGGTTTTTATTTAAGTAATAATTTTTTTAACAATTTTTATTATATGGGATGCAGATTATTAAACAAAATAAAAAAATTAAGAAAAGAAAATATATTAATTGATGATATTTTTAACCGTGGTGGAACACGTGAATAAAATTTTCGGTCGATGACTAACGATATCTTCGATTGATTGATATTTTTATTTCTTTATGAATTTTTTAAAATCGGGAGGGTGTAAGAAGAAGAAGAGTTCTCGCAGGGATAGACGTTCGTTTTCGTTTATGGCGCTTCAGCCTTTTTCTAGTTAAATGATTGTGTCGGTGGCTTTGGGGTTGTTGTGGTTATTTTCTCGGACCCTAGGGAATTTTCCTCTTCTCCGTTGATACTCCGTGGATTCAGCACCAGCGTGTATGCTGGTGGCGATAGATCGTCCGATGGGGTAAGCGAATCGATATTCCGACCATCAGTCAAAGGATGATTATCGCAATTCGTCACTAACGCGTAAGCTGGTGGCGATAGATCATCCGATGTGGGAGACGATTCGATATTTTTACCATCAGATTTAGGAAGATCAACGGAATTCATCGCTTGAGTGTAAGATGGCGGCGGTATATCCAATGGGGGAAGCCTAAGTAGCAGCGGATCGACATTCCGACCATTTCGATTTGCGGATATCGGATGAATATCACGATCACTTCTGTCTCCGTCGGGATACAGTAGCTCGTACGGAGGTGGCAGTATATCCGGTTTGGAGGGCGTTTTAACACGGCGTTTTTGAAGTGCGATACGAATATTGAAACGATCATCTACGGGACGAAAAACGATCTTATTATGATATGTAAACCATAAACAATAAATCATAACTCCCACGATTATTAAATGAATTAATTGATGTAAAATTATCAAATATTTAAGAGGATATAAAAACAGATGGGTGCCATCATCGAGTAGATCGCATATTCTCACGTTCTGGGTGGAAATATATAAGCCGCAATAATTGGAATTATTATAAATAGGAACTGTGAAATTTTTGTATTTCAAGTCGCTAAAAAAAACTCTGTATACGAATTTGCGTTCTTCGTTCACCTCGTATTTCACCTCTACAGAGTCATCGAAGAGGATTTTGTTAAATTCGTAGCGGTTTTCCTCGTCCAATTTGACTGTTTGTCCAGGATGAGGACAGGTTTTTAAATCCATCGGTGCGCTTAGCGGATGTATTCTAATAAAACTTCCTATTAATTTTTCACCACCGACGTCTGTATTTAGCCTCTTGACGGAAAACGAGCCAGTCGACGAGTCGAAAAATTGGTATCCTCTCTCCTCTATATCTTTGCAGCGTTGTTTCGAGAGCGTTGCTCGAGTGAGGTTAACGACGAGTGGTAGTAGGAACAAAAATAAACTGTGGATCTTCATGCTGAAAGCGAAACGTCCTCCGGTTTTCCGTCAGTGTATCGCGATAGAGTTTTTCTTTGTATTTGAAATTGGTGTGTCGAGTAAATTGTTATATAGGTATTTATTAAAAAATAAAGATTATTTTTTAAAAATGTTTATTCATGCAGTGCTAATAAATAGCTTATAGTTAACAAAGGAAATACAGAATCAAAAAATAATTTTTTTTGAAAATATGAAGAACTATTATTTTTTAAATGTTTTCTAAAATTATTGTTACGGTCCGGTTTCGAATTCGCCCATTCGATTGAATTCCAGTAATATTGGCCTCGTAATTATCGTTATTATCGTAGTTGCTGTCGTTTCCTCGACCTTGGGGCTCTTCTTCGGTAGATCTAGCAGTGGGGGTGACGGCGACAACGGGTCTGGCTTGCGGTAGCGGGGCATTAGCGTATTCCGATGATAGTTCTGGTTTGAATATATAGCGTAGATTGGCTATTAATAGTTTAAAGCATTTTGTAATAAAAACCACGACTATAACTAAAATTGTCGCTTGTGCGGAAAATTTAATCGTCGTTTTAAACATCGCGTTTTTCTTCCAAAGGTATTTGATTTTGTCTTCCGCCATATCAACGCCTTCCATATACTCTAAAGGGGTAAACCAAGAACAATCCGAGAAAGCGTCGTCGTCCTCCTCGTTAACGATCTCGCATATTCTGGCGCATTCGAGGGAAAAATAAACGCCGCAAAACGTTGAATTCTCGTCGATCGGTTGCGCGAAAGAATAAATTTCACCATCCTTGGAAATCACGTTGAACCTAAATTTGCGACGGTAGTCGTCGTTCACTGCGTATTTCAGCTTTATATTTTCTTGAAACTGGACTCGGATGAATTTGTGCGTAATATCATTAACGCGGAAAAATTCTCCGTTTTTTGGGCAAGATTCCAAATTGCTCGGCGTCGTTAAGCGATGTATTTCAAAAAAGTTTTCGATCGGCTTCTCGCATTCCCGATCCACGCTTTGCTCTTCGATGGAAAACGAACCTCTCGTTTTATCTTGCAAGTTGAAAAATTCGTCGTGTCGCCTTCCTCCTACATTTCTGCAATGACGTTCCGAGTCGTCTGGCGTCGCTCGATGAAGGAGCACGGCAAAATTTATAAGCACGGTTAAAAATAATTCCGAATACTTCATCTTTAATCGGTAGGTTTTTTTTCTATCCTTAGGCTAGCCTTTTAACGAACAGCCTTTTTGTACTCGAGGAAGGTGGTCGAGAATGAAGTTTGATCTAATACGTGAGTATATATATATAGGTGTTTGTATTAAAAAAATTTACATATTTTAATTTTTTATTTATACAGTATATAAGAAAATAACTACATAAAACAGTTTATAAAATAACAATAATTAAAACGCAATATTGAATAAAATATATGAATACATTTTTAAAAATTTTATGCGTTTAGGTAAACGCGAATGGCGATTAGAACATAACCGTAACATCGATCGAAATTAAAGAAATTATTATATATATGTATGTTTACGTGCATTTAATTCTCGACCACCTTCCTCGAGTACAAAAAGGCTGTTCGTTAAAAGGCTAGCCTAAGGATAGAAAAAAAACCTACCGATTAAAGATGAAGTATTCGGAATTATTTTTAACCGTGCTTATAAATTTTGCCGTGCTCCTTCATCGAGCGACGCCCGACGACTCGGAACGTCATTGCAGAAATGTAGGAGGAAAGCGACACGACGAATTTTTCAACTTGCAAGATAAAACGAGAGGTTCGTTTTCCATCGAAGAGCAAAGCGTGGATCGGGAATGCGAGAAGCCGATCGAAAACTTTTTTGAAATACATCGCTTAACGACGCCGAGCAATTTGGAATCTTGCCCAAAAAACGGAGAATTTTTCCGCGTTAATGATATTACGCACAAATTCATCCGAGTCCAGTTTCAAGAAAATATAAAGCTGAAATACGCAGTGAACGACGACTACCGTCGCAAATTTAGGTTCAACGTGATTTCCAAGGATGGTGAAATTTATTCTTTCGCGCAACCGATCGACGAGAATTCAACGTTTTGCGGCGTTTATTTTTCCCTCGAATGCGCCAGAATATGCGAGATCGTTAACGAGGAGGACGACGACGCTTTCTCGGATTGTTCTTGGTTTACCCCTTTAGAGTATATGGAAGGCGTTGATATGGCGGAAGACAAAATCAAATACCTTTGGAAGAAAAACGCGATGTTTAAAACGACGATTAAATTTTCCGCACAAGCGACAATTTTAGTTATAGTCGTGGTTTTTATTACAAAATGCTTTAAACTATTAATAGCCAATCTACGCTATATATTCAAACCAGAACTATCATCGGAATACGCTAATGCCCCGCTACCGCAAGCCAGACCCGTTGTCGCCGTCACCCCCACTGCTAGATCTACCGAAGAAGAGCCCCAAGGTCGAGGAAACGACAGCAACTACGATAATAACGATAATTACGAAGCCAATATTACTGGAATTCAATCGAATGGGCGAATTCGAAACCGGACCGTAACAATAATTTTAGAAAACATTTAAAAAATAATAGTTCTTCATATTTTCAAAAAAAATTATTTTTTGATTCTGTATTTCCTTTGTTAACTATAAGCTATTTATTAGCACTGCATGAATAAAACATTTTTAAAAAATAATCTTTATTTTTTAATAAATACCTATATAACAATTTACTCGACACACCAATTTCAAATACAAAGAAAAACTCTATCGCGATACACTGACGGAAAACCGGAGGACGTTTCGCTTTCAGCATGAAGATCCACAGTTTATTTTTGTTCCTACTACCACTCGTCGTTAACCTCACTCGAGCAACGCTCTCGAAACAACGCTGCAAAGATATAGAGGAGAGAGGATACCAATTTTTCGACTCGTCGACTGGCTCGTTTTCCGTCAAGAGGCTAAATACAGACGTCGGTGGTGAAAAATTAATAGGAAGTTTTATTAGAATACATCCGCTAAGCGCACCGATGGATTTAAAAGTGGGGGGGGGGGGGGGGGGGGGGGGGGGGGGGGGGGGGGGGGGGGGGGGGGGGGGGGGGGGGGGGTGGGGGGCGGGGGGGGGGGGGGGGGGGGGGGGGGGGGGGGGGGGGGAGGGGGGGTCAAATTGCACGAGGAAAACCGCTACGAATTTAACAAAATCCTCTTCGATGACTCTGTAGAGGTGAAATACGAGGTGAACGAAGAACGCAAATTCGTATACAGAGTTTTTTTTAGCGACTTGAAATACAAAAATTTCACAGTTCCTATTTATAATAATTCCAATTATTGCGGCTTATATATTTCCACCCAGAACGTGAGAATATGCGATCTACTCGATGATGGCACCCATCTGTTTTTATATCCTCTTAAATATTTGATAATTTTACATCAATTAATTCATTTAATAATCGTGGGAGTTATGATTTATTGTTTATGGTTTACATATCATAATAAGATCGTTTTTCGTCCCGTAGATGATCGTTTCAATATTCGTATCGCACTTCAAAAACGCCGTGTTAAAACGCCCTCCAAACCGGATATACTGCCACCTCCGTACGAGCTACTGTATCCCGACGGAGACAGAAGTGATCGTGATATTCATCCGATATCCGCAAATCGAAATGGTCGGAATGTCGATCCGCTGCTACTTAGGCTTCCCCCATTGGATATACCGCCGCCATCTTACACTCAAGCGATGAATTCCGTTGATCTTCCTAAATCTGATGGTAAAAATATCGAATCGTCTCCCACATCGGATGATCTATCGCCACCAGCTTACGCGTTAGTGACGAATTGCGATAATCATCCTTTGACTGATGGTCGGAATATCGATTCGCTTACCCCATCGGACGATCTATCGCCACCAGCATACACGCTGGTGCTGAATCCACGGAGTATCAACGGAGAAGAGGAAAATTCCCTAGGGTCCGAGAAAATAACCACAACAACCCCAAAGCCACCGACACAATCATTTAACTAGAAAAAGGCTGAAGCGCCATAAACGAAAACGAACGTCTATCCCTGCGAGAACTCTTCTTCTTCTTACACCCTCCCGATTTTAAAAAATTCATAAAGAAATAAAAATATCAATCAATCGAAGATATCGTTAGTCATCGACCGAAAATTTTATTCACGTGTTCCACCACGGTTAAAAATATCATCAATTAATATATTTTCTTTTCTTAATTTTTTTATTTTGTTTAATAATCTGCATCCCATATAATAAAAATTGTTAAAAAAATTATTACTTAAATAAAAACCTTTATCGATTCTTATACTATATATATATATAACCCCACCTCTTCCCGAAGCGCAAATCAGCTCGAACGCCGTGGCGTGGTTCATTCACCGACAAGCGGAGGAAGAAACAGTCTCATCAGCATGAAGCGCCCGAAGCTATTTTGGAACTTGCTTTTCGTCCTAATAATAATAATAATAAATCGAGCCACGTCCTACCCGGATCGTTGCAGAAATGTTAGGAAGAGAGAATACGAATTTTTCAATTTGGAAAATAAAACGAGAGGTTCGTTTTACGTTAAAAGGCTTCGTGAGGCTAAGGGTTGCGAAAACGCGACGGAAAATTATATAAAAATCCATCATTTGAGCTCGCCTATGCATTTAGAAACCTGTCCCAAAAATGGTGAAAAACTAAATTTTGATGAAAAAAAATTAAATTTCTTTAGGGTCGATTTCGTTAAAAATGTGAAACTAAGATACGCCATACAGGAGCACCACAAATTTATATTTAAGGCCGTTTATAACAATACGGATATAGTTAATTTTTCTCGAAGACTCTCTGTTAATTCCAAGTTTTGTGGATTCTACCTTTCCCTGGAGTGCGTCAGTATGTGCGAAACGATCGGTGAATCCTCTTCATCTTCGTTTTGGGATATTGGAGAATTTTTTAATACGGCGATCGAAAATCTCGATTACTTCTGGAATAAAAACGGGTGGTATAAAGCCATGATCGTTTCGATTCCTATTCTGGTCATTCTCGCTATAGCGATGATTATGAACGAAATACGCAAAATCCTCCGTAAAAGCCGATGCGCTAAGATAACTAAAAAGAAGAAAAATAAGGAACGATTTAACAGCTTAGATGAAATCAATAAGATGATTGAAAAAAACCGCGATGATGATGATGATGATGACGATGAAAATAATTCATTCCCGAAGAACGAAGAGAAAGAAAATAAATTAACGCGAGATTCTGGACTTACATTTACGATACAAGTTAACAAGGAAAGGGGCGATAATAATAACGATACTAATAATTTGCGTTTCAACGATAATTATCGCATAAGCGATCCCTTCGAGTTTAAGTATCCGTTTCACACTTCCTCTTTAAAGAGATATCGAGAACCCTTCTTAACTTCAACTCTTAGAGGCTACCCGACGGGGAAAGGTAACATCAACAGCCTACCGACGTTTATAAGACCTCCTTCTCCACCATCAACAACCCCAATTCACTCTTCGCCGCCACCGATGCCTCTCCTCTTCGAAGACTCTTTTCCGTCGTATCCATCTTTGGAAAGACAAAAACCCGCCACCGAGAGAATTATTTCAACATGCACCAGTTCTTTTACCGGTCAAATACTTCCACCACCACCTTTACAACTATCAGCATCGTCGCCAATTCCGCCGCCTCCACCGCTTTCTTCTCTTCTCGCCACCCCTTTGAGTAGAACGAGATTTCCGCATGAAACGAAGCTATAACGCTTATATAAATGCAAACTCTACACGATAGATTTATAAAAATTAAAATCTATTGTACTTTTTATTCCCATTTTTTTTACGTATTCCCATCGAAGAATTAAATGTTTTTCTCTAGTGCACTCCCGGTCACATACGAAGTTAAAAAAGCGAAATAGTGAGTGAGGCGTGTGGATTCGACCCTGCTGTTACTGATGCCGCTGCTGCCGTTGCTGTTACTGATGCCGCTGCTGCTCCTGCTGCTGCTGCTCCTGCTGCTAATGATGATCGATCTGCAATTTCAGATTTTTATTTTACATTCCCTTCAATTTTAGATCCAATTTTTAATACTATATGTTGTAAGATTTTAGGAAAAATATCATACACCATTTTTGTTTTAAAAATTTATTTATTCTATATATACAATTATGCAATATCTCCTGCTATTCTATTTATTCTTTCTATCTATATACTATTGTTTTTGCTCTATTTTTATACAAGCTAATTATAGACACGTTTTAATAAAAAATATTCACTGGAATAATTACTGGTTTTTATTTAATTCCCAAATAATCAGTGAAGTTAAACGAAATACATAATCCCCTGGAAATACACCCCGCTGCTTCGACTGCCCTTGCTGATGATGATAATGACGACGCGGGTTATCAATAATTTTTGATTTCGAACCACCTCCCCTATTATTATTACTACTACTACTAAGAGGTTCGACATCGTCTCCGCCCGAGTTGCTGTAGACGAGATTCCCTTTATTGTGGTACTCAAATCTCGTTAAACATCGATGAATTTCATCAACGGGGACGCTGTCGGCAATTTTCTGGAATTCCGTTTCTAACCACCTTCGGGCGTCGGGCGAATTAGCGACTTGTACGCGTAATAATACTAAAAACATGTGAGTGTCGAGCAAAAAGTCGCAGGCGTCGCGGCATTGAGGATTACCCCAGCATAGCTTGAGGATTGGCACGATCATCACCTGGCCCCGCAGTCCCGAACAAATTAAATTCGCGCACGGGCCTTTTTATCGTTTCCATCAACGAGGCGAAAAACCGCACGGGGGATTTTTTGAACGATTTCAGTTTATCGCATATACCAATCGCGCAATATTTCTCCGAAATATCGTAAAACGCGAAGCCTTTCTTTTCTTTGCAATTTATCTTTTTGTCGATATAAGACGTAGTAAATGAAACGATAGGGCGGTATGATCCCCTCGCTGCGGGAATCTCTCGTTCAATTTTGACGGTATGGGTTTGCGCGCATTGGGAGTTCGAGCAATACATGTAGGCGGAATTAGGTTTTGTCATCTCGCACAAGGTTTTGAAAAAGGAGTACTGGCGAACGGCGAACGATAATTCCTCGGCGATCTCTGGACAACATCCTTGGAGTGTTTTCACAACCCCCCGTAGGTTTTCTTGACACCTAACCCGATCGATGAAACTTATACGAGAGCTCTCATCCCGCTCGATTTTGTTCCTCTTATTAGACGTTGTCGTCGTTGTCGTCGTGTCGTAAAAAGAAAGCTCGCGTTTCCGAAACACCGGAAATGATTCGCAAATTGTTTCTTCTCCCCGTGGCGAGAAATGGTCGTTGACAGGCGGCGGAGGTGACGATAGTGAATGGCTTACGGCGATCTCGATTGACGTTTTGTCAGAAATGGGGACGACGATATCGTTATCGCCATCATCGCCACCCGCTCCGCAAACTCTGTTGTTGTTGTTGTTCACATCGAAGCAAATTCCGTTGAAATCTTTTTTCCCGACGCTGAGGGCTATTCTTTCTTCGATCATCGATTCAAAGGCCTCCGTGAACGCTTTCAGCCCGCTTTGAATTAAAATAAAGATGTTAACGATGGCCGACTTATTCAAGATATTGCGCCCGGATAAGGTTCCTATTCCTCGACGTTCGTCCCACATTTTCTTCGTTTGCAAGGTTCTTCTTAACCAGAAATCACTGCACGCGCCCCCGCTCCTCTCGACGTCGATCGTGTCCGCGCACAGCATATCGGCGAACCTCGACTTAACGTTTAAGGCGAGATCGGTGAAAATCTTGTACTTTCGCGGCGTCCTTTCGTTATACTCCAGCATTGCTTCGTAAATGTTGCTCATCGCGTTCGGCTTCGAGCACTTTTTGTAATAAGAGAGCTTCGAATATGGCACCTCGAATCCTAGAATCGAGCTGATAAAAATCGATACGAGCCGATTTTTATTAACGTCGAACTCGAAGCACGCTTGCGTTAAAAAGTGCAGCTGCATCGCTAGAGGGTTCGTGTCACTTTTGCAAAAAATACCCTTTAAATATATTTGGAGTAACGATTGGTAAAATTCTAGCGCAGCCAACATTTCTCCGTCTAGTTCGTCGATTTTCGTTCCGTTCTCGTCAACGACGTCATCGCCGCCGGCTAACAGATATTTCGCGTAGTTTTTATTGCGGGTTTTCAGGGTACAATTTAGAAACATGTTTAACAAATGACGTATTTCTAAACGCAAAATATATTTAGACGGTTTGGCTCTAAATTTTACCACCGTCGTCGTCTTTCCTCGGCTGCCGTTCTGGTCGTCGTCGTCGTCGTCGTCTTCAATGTCTTCTTTGACGAGGTTCGAGGTCCTCGGCATTCCTTCATCGTAAAGCGGATTTCGAATAATTTGGCAATACTGTAATGCGGTTGTTGTTGTTGTTGTTGTTGTTGTTTCCACTCCATCGTCATGGTCGTCGTCATTGTCGCACTTCCTTTTAATGGTCCTCAAAACATCGTCGACCTGAGGAGATTCGTTAAAATGACACAGGACGTAATTTTTTTTACGAAACAGAAATCCGAAGAGCACCATCCGTTCAGGGACTAGTTTCATGGCGTTGTCTTTACCCGCAAGGTAATCCGGGTCCGGCCTCACGCCCCATAATACTCTACCTATATATTTTTCGATAAAATCGCAAACGTCTTGTTCGAGTTTTATATCGACGTCGAGATATCTAGCGTCCACTCGTCGACGCTTGAAATAAGGGCTCCTGATCGTCGAAAAAGTGCTGTCGGTATCCCCGTAAATATTCTGCAGGTTATCGACCAGCGAATTAGCGGCTATTTTTATATTGGCCGTAGTCCTCCTTCCTATCCCTGTGATCAAATTGGACAAGAGTTGATTAACGCTGCTCTTCAAATTTTTGCCCGACATGATGCCGTAGGCCGAATTCATCATCAATTTGACGTTGTTTTGGTCGATATTAGCCAGTTGCCTTTCGTGAGGGTAGAGGGTGTTATCTTTCATCTTCTTTTTCAGTTTCTTCCTCATTTCGCCGAGATTTAATTGAAGATCGGGCCAGCATCCGTCTTTCAAATCGGACCGACAAACCCAAAATCGGCAATAAGCCCCGCAATCCCAGCACCTGGACGAGACGCCTCGAACGAAAGCCTCAACCAGCGGGCACCCGCTTTCGTTAACGTAAAGGAAGTCGCCCCCTTAATACCCGTTTTACCCCTTTCTCCGTTTAAAGCTTCTTTCAGATTTTTTTCTAGTCGCAGCAGTGACGTCGCCTCCAGCAGCTTCGAAATCAATTTTCCCAAATCGTCGGCGGATTTCACGAGGTTGCCGAACGGGTAAAATATTTCCTCGAACAATTTCTCCTTCCCTTCGTACTCGTTGACCGAGAGATCGTAAAGGAGGGGGAAGTAATACTTTAATCCAGCCGGCTGCACTTGCGCGTCCTCGCGCCAGTAACCCCTTTCCTCTATCCAACTGGGAAAGGAGAGCCTCGGAAAATAATCGACCCCCAAATAGCGTCCGTTGGCTAAGTCCGCCTCGCGGTTAAATTTTTCGACGATCACGCTGTAAGGGATCCAATATCTCATAATCGACGAGCAAAAGGAGGTGTGAGCGTTAAAGACGTTCATCGCGCTCTCGTCAATATCTTCTATCCTACGAGGAGAAACTATTTCGCTTTCAACAGCATCGCCGGTATCGGGAATAAACGATTGTCCGCGACGCCGATACTCGACGGACCTCACGACCTGACTATGAAACGCGAAAGTCGAGGGACAACAATTGTTCGTGATCATTATGGAGGGATAAAGGGATGCGAAATCTAACGTTATCACCCCGTAGTCCGAAATGGACATTTGGATCGGAGTTATTACGAGCCCGCCTTTCGTAGAGCATTGGTAATTATTGTGGTTATCAAAATATCCCGTGTTGCTGACTAGAATCTCCTTTTTACGTTTCACATCGTTCTCGAAACAGGCTTGAACGATTTTACTTCCTTTGGGCGCCCATCCGATTAAGGTGTCGAACGTCTTTCCCGTCAATTTGCCCAGCGAGGCTTGTTCCATCACCGTGTTTAGGCTCGACTCTAGGAGACTCACCAGGGCGGCATCGTGAACGCAGTAGGCGTGTATGTAAGCGGCTTTTTCCGAGTCTCTGGCTCCGCTGCGAAAGTAGTTGAGCAAGTCCTGCACGTCGATAATCATTTTTTGTTCGATTTCCATTTGCTCTCGCCCGCACACGTTTTCGACGCACGAATTCAGATTGTACGAGGATAATTTATCGAACTTCAAACGAACCATTTTTTGCATATCAAAGAAACACATTTCCGGGATTAAAATGGCTCTCACTATCTGAAGAAAGCGATCGTAGTTTTTTTCGTTCGGGTTGAAAGGAACTCCCCCTGCACCATCACCGCTCTGGGCGCGTCTTTCTTTTTCGGTCTTGCTACTACCGCCACCGGCGCTTCGAATAAAAATCGATTTTGAGGCACGGTAGGCGCTTAAGATATCCTTTTTATCGCTAATGGAGAGCTTTTCCAATTGAAATATCTTAGATGCGACGTCGTTAATAATCATTCGAACCAGCAAAAAGGATATGTCGAAAGTCACGTTAAACCCCACTAAATACGTGAACATGTGGAAGTTGGAGTAAAAAAATTCGTCGACGGCTCTCAACATTTCCGCCTCGTTATCGAAAACGTCGCACTCCAATTTCTCGACTTTCCCGTACAATGATTTCTTTTGCGAGAATAAGTCCGATAGCTTGCTCCGTATTCCCTTGGCGAACGATGATAATGATGATGATGATGAAGATGATGATGATGATGATGATGAAGACGACGAGGCATTAGGCGCCGCGTTGGAGGAGGGGGATTCGGTCTTAGGGACGACGGCGAATACGTACACGCGTTTGATATCCTTCTCGAAAACCGGACGAGTACAAACGGCCAAGCTATACATGCGTTCATCAATGGCGTCCAATCCGGTGGTTTCGGTGTCGAAAAACGAAGCCATCAACTTGGACTGATTTCTCAGCAAGGTATCTTGCTCTTCCTCGCGAACGAAACATAATACGCTATCATCCTTTATCGATGCCGGAATTTGAGCGATATCATCAGCGCTCGATTGTCGATCAAAATTGATCCCGAAAACCTGGTTGCCCGTTCTAACATTCGCGTTTTCTAACCCTAAAACGTTATTGAGAGTCGCGTCGTAATTTATGCCGAATTCGTTTTTACTAGAGAAATAGTCCGCCGTATCAATAGCGATCAGTTTTTCTTTTATTTTAGGCTCAGCGAGTACGCGATTTCCTTCCGTTTTGAAATGAAAATTGTTGTACCTCTTTTTAAGCAAAGACATTTCTTCGAAATAATTTAAAGGATTTACCCTATTTTTCAAGTAAATTTTCGCGTACGCCTGATAGCTTTCGATACCCTTTCCCGAGGAGGAGGAGTCGTCGTTATCCTCGAAAACTGGAATTCTTTGAACGTTATTCATATTGAAAGGCGGTGAAGAATTTTCGTTGTACACCCATCGGTATATCTGAAATTGCTTAGTCATGTGAGAATTAACGGTACTGAAAGACCAATACCTTCCTTCCCCCTCGGCAACATCGGAGGCGTAGTTGCAAATGATTCGTCCGTCAGTGGCGCTGTCCGGTTCTTTAACGACCGTCGAATTTCAACATATCTAACATCACCATTTTTCCGAACGGGTTAAGGAGCGGGAAAATGGATTTTTTGAAGTTCCCCCTGTAGTTGAAATTAATTAAGCGCATGAGGAGAGAATTTAAATGCCTCGTGTAATCGCACGTTTCGTCGTTGTACAAAAGAATCAAACTCTTGGACAAAAAACGGATTATAGAATCCGGGTTATTCCAACGGGGCGCGATAGCTTCGATCGATCGTTTCATTTTATCCAAAACCATTTTTTCTTTAGCCTTCCTCAATCGGTCGAACGAGTCGCGACGACGATCGTCGTCACCGCTGCCGCTGTCATTTAACGCTCGTCCAACCCCCTCGTACGATTCGAATTTACCGGAGGTAATCCGCGCGTCAAAAATTTCGAAGAAGCAAGCCGGACAGCGATCGAAAATGGTCCGATGATCTTCGAAGTCGGCGGCGGGGGACCCCCTTTTCGCCCCGGTTTCGTCTTCTCGTCGTTTCGAATGTTTTTGACAAAACGTTTTCTTAACTATACTACGTTGAACGCGTCTCGTTAACGATTCGTTTTCTAAATCCCCCATCCGTCGCTTTTTCCAAGCACCAGTTTCGCTGAACTCTTCTTCTTCTTCTACTTCTTCTTCTTCTTCTTCTATTCCTTCCTCCATTCTTTCTTCGCGCGAAGAAAAAGCAGTGTTCGCGGAATGAAAACGCGTCATCTTTCGGAAGGCGTTTTCGATAGCCTTCCTGCACCTCGTTTCCGAAAACATCATTTTTTCGAATCCGTAATTCAAGACCGAAAAATGCTCGTATTTCAAGAGGTCTACGAAATAATTGATAGCGGTCAAGATTCCGGCCGGGGCAGACCTATTTTTCTTCAACAGGTAACTTCTCAGAACTTCGAGCGGAGACACCCTTTCAAAGTCCAATAGGAACACGAACCAATTGAAATTCAGCAGGGGCATTTGGTGGATGGACGTTCTCGGGTGAAACAGGTTTTTGGAGTAGTAAAACATAAATAAAATAAAATCGAAATTCGTATTCACGACCACGCTCATTTTGCAGCTGTTATAAACGTTGAAAACGTTTTCTCCCATCCTGTTCTTAACGCAGACTCGAAGGAAATCGTCGGTGGTCGTGGTTGTGGTTGTAGTCATGGTCGCGTCGTGGTCGCGACTGGATCGAAGAACGACGAGGTGAAACCCCGTCCACACTTTGGGATATTTTAGCAACGTGTTAGTCTCATTTCCTCGCGTGAGAGAAGAATAGTACGAATCGAAACTAGAAATATTCTTCAAAACGTTTCTCAGGACGCTTTCGTGAACCTCGTTCGATACGTTTCTAGGAGGAGGAGCGGTCGATAGCCATCGTCCTCCGCGAGAGCGAGATTCGTCTTCGCGGTAACCTGTCGGAATGAGTGACGTATCGGCCGCGCCGAAAAGCGAATCTCCCCCGCGCACGAAAAAACCGATTCTCCGCAACGATATCCTGGGAACGAGGATTATTTCTTTGTAGTAGTCTCTGTAAAGAGAAACCTTTACGAGTTCGTTATTTCCCTCGATCTCTTTTCGGTCTATAAAGCCGATATAACTTACGATCGTTCCAACCATGTTGAATGAATGAATTTGACGAAATATTTCGGTGGTAATCGGACCGCGTGTGAATTAATACCGATATATATATATATTTATTTCTGAAAAAAAATTTATTTATTTATCTACATATTAAATATAAACAATTAGATTAATATATAGATATAATTAGATTAAACGTATAAGTACAATTAAATTAAAAAATAAAAATTAAAAAAAACTAAATTATGAAAAACGAAAGGTTATACGTATAGATCCGAGGTTTTTTGGCATTAAAACACTGACGTCATCGATTAGTTTATTCTGTCCAGTCAACCATTTTAGAGGCAGCAGCAACAACAAATGGCGATGAAAGAAGAGGCAGCGGCGAAGGAAAAGGTAGAGGGAGAGGAGGAAGAGAGGTCGATTCCCCGCGAAAAAGTGATAGTGTGCATCGAAGGAAATATCGGAAGCGGCAAAAGTACACTCATCGAATCGTTTAGGAACGACGCGAGAATCTCAACGTTACCCGAGCCCGTCGACGACTGGGAGGACTATCACGGCGTAAACCTGCTGAAAGAGTCATACAAAAATCCTAAAAAGTACGCGTTCGCCTTTCAGCTTTTTCATTTGATTTCCACGCACGAGAGGTACGCGAAAATGTTAGACGTTTTGAAAGACGAAGAAGATGTTATCGACGTTATAATGACCGAGAGATATTCGTTATCAGCTCAAAGGGTTTTTATTCTCCACGGCGCTAGTCAAAAATATATCAGTGAAACCGAGCACCATATCGTGAACGATCTGTATAACATCGTCGAAGGCCGCAAGCTAATACCCGACGTCATAGTATACCTTAAAACATCTCCTTCCGTCTCGCTAGAAAGGATAAAAAATAGAAACAGGGAGGGCGAATCGACCATCACGCTGGACCACTTGAAAAACTTAGACTTCCTTTACGAGGAATACGTGAATTACCTTATAAATAACGACACTTTTAAAGATATTAGATTCATCACTCTCGACGGAAACAGGAATTTGGAAGATGTGAGAGCGGAATACGATTTTACGGTCGAACCGGTTATCGCAGCCGTCTCAAAAGAATTAAACGAAAGAGGGATAGAAGAGAGGAGGCGTTTTATGCAGAGTATCGACGAAGAAATCGATAGGACGTGCATACCCTTCCCTCGAACGAACAAAGAAGAAGGAGAAACCCGTTTTTGGAACTACCTTATCACTTTTTATAACCACGTGATTTCTTTTCTGACCTACGTCTTCGGAAATAAATCCAAAAAAACCGAGTTGCGAAAGGAAAAGATGAATAATTATTCGCTTACTTTTTATTTAAAATCAGTATCACGTACCGCGAACGCGTCTCAGTCAACGAATATTCGCGTTATTGTTTTTATATACTACACTCCTACGCACGTTTTTATTTTATTTTAACATTTAATAAAAGTTACGAAACTAATATTGTTTTTTCTTTCTTTTCAACTTAACCTATTATAAAATACCGTGATTTCATTTATTAGTGAGCGAGAAAATTAGTAGGTTTTCCAAACTTATTCGAGGATTCGTCGATTTAGTTACTTTTTCACTATTACGTGGATAATATATTATTATTATTATTATTATTATTTATTATTATTCTTATTCATATTATTAGTTATTATATTATTATCTATTATTATATTATTAGTATTATTATTAGCACCTATTATTATTATTATTATTATTATTATTATTATTATTATTTTTATTATTATTATTATTATTTTTATTATACACTTAAAAATATATTTGTTAAGTATTTGTTAATTAGAAATAAAACAATTTTGGTTAAATCTAGCTTATAAATACCTCAGACGTCGTACATTTTTATTTAATATCCGACGACGCGATCGAGAGCGGATTAAAATCAGGAATAAAAAAAGGCTGCTGAGCTACTCATTTGAGTTGAAATTATCATCATTAATGCAGGGTGGAGATATCGATTCGTCGAAACAAAACGAAGATTTAGATTTACTCAAAAATGAGCTGCGGGGTTACGACTTCATGACCGAAATTCAAAAACAAGAATTGTGTCGCAATTTCGAAATAGAACGTGAGAGGGCCCGATGCAGCTCTAGGATAGCCGAGGAAATGTTTGATGAAATTAAGAGCAAAAGTTCCTTACTGAAAGTGATTGACGCTGATGTCCCGAAAGGTATTCTGCCTCCCGAATATTCTTGCACCCTACACGACGTCAAAATAAAAGAAAGCGAATCGGAGGACGAGGTTTATGGAGAAAACGAATGGATTTGGAAGAACGTCCCTCGCGGTTTGAATTTCATGCGGCTGGAAGGAAAAGAAAAGGTGTTGGATTTCGCTATTTACGCCAACAGAAAGTTTACGGGAGGGATTGGCGACGAAGATATTCATCAACCCGAAGACGACGACGCGTGGTCAAAATTTTTTCTCGATTCTCCCGCGAACGCTACCCAGGTTGTTTGCGTGACAAAAATTAATGGAGAAAGCGGACATTTCTCGGTGAGGAAGATTGCCGGAGAATACTACGTCATAGCCGGCTCTAAGAACGTACACATGTTGTTCCAGTGCTACTCCGACGTCGAAAAATACACCGGGGAGAGATATTTAATCGCAAAAAAGGTGGCGATGGCGGTATTAGATACATTTGACGCGATGGAAGTTTCGAAATTGGATATTTTTAAGCGTTTCTTGAACGTCACTAAAACGACGGTAGTTTGCGAAATACTGCTAACCGATCGGCAACATATTGTCGATATTTCACACCTAACAGAATCGAAAATCTACGGCTTGTTGATGACATCAGCGCCCCGAAAGGTGTACGGTGACGACGACGAAGATAATTATTCGTTGTCGACTGTCTCTCATCAGGTCTGCTTGGAATATTTAAAGTTCGTGGGGATGTCAACGCCGGAATACTATTCGATATCTCCAAAAGACGTGAATGCTGAAATTACGAATATTCGAAGAATGAAAAATTGCGAAGGTTACGTTCTTTATTACTTAATAAACGACCGCACCGTCGGACTGGCGAAAGTGAAAACGATATGGTACGTTGTTTTGCGAGCTCTGCGAGAGAAGGCAGTCTATACCTTCTTTAACAGAAAATGTAAGCTCTCCGTTCCGGAAATGATAAAGAACACGGAAAGCCGGTTCATTGAAATTCAAAAGTGGCTAAAATTTAGCGACAATTTCTTAGACAATTGGAAAAAAATTGGAAAGGCATTCATTTGCTGGTTAGACAACGAAATCAAAGACGGCAAAATTTGTCCTGATGAAATACGTCCAAATTTTCCTACAGAGTGGAAACGGTTTTTAGAAGAAAATCGAACTAATGACGAATTTATTTAACGCGTAACGTACGCATATAAAATATTTTTGAATCTATATTAATAAAATGTATATTTTCTATATTTAATAAAATGTATATTTCTTGTCGTTTTTTTTCATTTAAAAAAAAATTTGCTGCGATACATTTATTTATCATATTTTTATAATTTACATTTTCTTCGCGTATCGAAGCAAACTTTACTAGTTACGGCGATTCTCGCAAACAAGTGAATAATATCATTTTTGATGAGAAATAATTAAAATTTCCTGTTTAATCTGGTTTCATTTATTTCACTTTTTTAAAAATAAAACAGTCGATTTGGATGCACGAAGGAACAAACTAAAGGGGACTCACTACTCGTACACAAATTTGTGCCAAAAATTGGCACAAATCCCTTTATTACTAAAAAAAAATTGTGCTAATTCTTGTGCATGATCCCAATAAGGGAGGTTGTTTCATATGACACAAATTGATGACAAAAGCCATGGATTCACCCATTGCTGTATCTAGGGTAAAAATACTATGGAAGTGCCGTCGCGTAATGCACTATGATAAGAACGACGTTGTCCGTAGACGAAATTGGCGTCGTGACATTCTTTTTAAATTTTTTTTAAAGTTAAAGTATATTTTCCTCAAATGTATTTATCTATATACGAGTGCGAATCGGCATAATTATGGTTGAGGGAGAAGGAGACTATAAAATAATAATTAATGATACTAAAAAAGTGCGTACACTTTTAAAGGAAGCATTAACTCTTACGACAAAAAATCTTAAGGTGTAACCGTCGTCTACGCTCGATTGGGGCACGCAATAACGTTAACTTTTTTACTTCTCGGATAATGGTCCAAATAAATTTTTTGTTTGTTAGCGAGTTTTTTTTTCGAGGGACACACACAGAGAAATAATCTAATCTGTAAAGAAGATGAATCTCAGGTTTGAAACGGCAACTTTTTGGAAATTATTTTAAATTTTTTCATATATATATCGTTTTAAAATAAAACTCCATGGCGCGTAATAAAAATGTACAGTTGAATACGGATTAAGAGTTGGAGCCCAGCACTACTCTGTACTGGGTGCGCACACACTAAGAAGAGAAATTTGTTGTGTTCTTTATTTTTGAGGGGGAACCAAGAACTGTACACTCACACTCACACTCACACTTACGAGATATCGCAAAACTAAAATCAGTTGTAGGGTCTCTTAGGTACATTCCTCATAGTTTGCGGGGTAACAGGGAGTTCTGGGAAAAATTTAAAATTTCGCGAGAAACTAAGTGTTCCCCTTTGCCGGAGAGAAAAACGTTTCCATATGGGTTCGTATGCAAAAATTTAAATTGATTGTTCCCCTTTAAGAATTATTGTTGTTTCCACAGGAAATAATTAAAACAACTGAATTTAACCAGTAAACTAGCATGCTCTTACAGTAGGTCATAACTAATTTCACTGATTGAAATCGCAATTTACTGTATGACCAATATATTTTTTTTCTACGAATTTATCAAATAACGAGGTACGATTTCCCTTTAGTGCGATTTATCTTTATACGTCTTGTGGCACAAATTTGAACTCTCTTTGTTCCTTTATTAATAAAGAATTTAGGCCGGAAATTTCCGTAGTAAGATGCCATATTGACATGCTTATATTTTCAAACCTGTATGACCTTTGTACTATTTGTATCTTTTTGGTTATTCTTAGTATAATAGATTGTGATTTCCTTAGCACTAAATCGGCCATTTCTAACCTATATCTATAGGCTTACAATATCTAAATTTTTAACATTTAAAAAAAAGTTACTATTTACCATTTTTAAGGGGGTAATATCTTTCCAAGTTCGCGAAGTAAGGGGCTGACAATGCTAAGGTGGTGCCACCAAAAAAAATGTTACATTTATTATGGATTTGTGCCAAAATTTTTAATTTATTGTTTCCTTCAGAATTTTTTTCCACCGAAATTAAAAAACAAATACGGAATTTAGGCAGGCAACTAGCATGCCTAGGTTGAAGATGCCATGTTGCCATTTTTATATATTCAAAACTGAGTGACTTAGCAGGC
>JABUQX010101632.1:5000-7500 GCA_015478945.1 Trachelipus rathkii
TTCTTTTCTCTGTCAATAGTGGTGTTCCTCAGGGTTTCTGTCTTATCTCCTACTTTATTCTTTACTTTTTCATTAATGATCTTCCTCACCTGCACATCTACTCTATCCACTCGTATGCCAATGACTCGACCTTTCTTCAACCCATTTCAATTCTGCTCCCTGTTTTATTTCTAGAATTGGCCTCTCGTTCTTAATTCTTTTCCGATTCTATTCTTCGTGATCTGGATAAATTTCCGATTGGGGTCGTCTCAACCTTGTAAATTCAATTCTTTAAAAAATCAACTTCTACAAATCTCCCTCTCTTAAGACACCTTCTAACTTTCCTATCTCTCTTTCTCGACGGTTTCTCTCGTCTCTCCTGTTTACAATATAAAAATCCTTGGCCTTAAACATAAACAAAAAAGTCTTGAAACCTCACATCACAACGGTTGCTAGGGCGGCCTCATAAAAACTGGGGAGTTCTGTTTAGACTGAGAGATTTTTTTTCCTCCTTCTCAGTTACTCCAGCTATATACAAGGGTCTCTCCGCCCTTGTATGGAGTACTGTTCTCATATCATGCGGGGGCTCTGGTTTCACCCTGGCTTTGACAGGGTCGAGTCAAAAAGCCAAAAGGCCCTATAAACTTGTTCTGTACTTCCAGTTTTCACTTGACCCTCTATTCTTGCGGCGGGATGTTGGTACTTTATCTCTTTCTATAGGTACCGCAGCGGCAGGTGTTCGAGGAAACTTACCACTCGCGTACCACCACTTTTATGACGCCCTCGTAGCACAAGGGGTTGCTGTGCTGCGCACGAATATTATTATATATAATATATAATATATATTATATATATATATATATATATATATATATATATATAATATATATAGATAATATAATATATATTATAATATATATATATATTATATATATATATATATATATTATATATATATAATATATATATATATATCTATATATAATATATATATATATATTATATATATATATATATATATATATATATATATATATATAATATAATATATATATATATATATTATATATTATACATAGATTACACGTAATATATAAGTTTTATGTTTAAAAATATTTTTAATTACTAATAATTCAACAATAATTTCAAATTAAATATATTTTTCTTTTCTTCCTCATATAAATGATAAATTTATTATATATATATATATATATATATATATATATACAGTAAATATATGAAGATCCTGTTTCTTTATCCCCTGTCCACTTTTAAAATATTAGTATGATAAAAAATTATAAAAATGTAACCAACTAATCACAGTAAATGAAGGTGTAACATCTTTGTGTAGACTGAAGCATTGTGTTATGGGAAAATGGTTATTTCTGTATAATAGTTAAATAAAGCAATATTTCCACATTATAGTTTAAGGGGAGACTTCATAGCAAAACCTCAACTATTCCAAACCGATAAAAGTAAATGTTTTTTTGATGAACAACTTTGATATCTTTAATTTTATGAAAAAAAAAAACAAACAAAAAAACTGTTCGTTTTTGAAGTTTTAAAAAGAAAGGAGGAATTTTTTTTTTTTTTGAATTTCCACAAAAAACTGCCATAAAATTCTTTAATTTTTCAAGATATTTCAATTTTTTTGGCACTAAAATAATCCAATTTAGTGTGGTAATAAATGTTAGTTAGACACCTTATTTGAAAATGTATTTTTTAAAAAAAAATTTTTACAATCTCTGAAAAGTACTTTCAAAATTTTTGAACAGAGAATAGTCAACCATGGTTGACACCACCTTACGTTCTACCAAAACATTTAATATAAACGTCAGTTTGTTTACACGTTTATATGTGAGCTTGGTACCAAATTTGAAGAAAAAAAAAAAAAAAAAAATTTCTTTGTTCGTTTTTTTTTAATGAATTTTTTTTTATATCTCAGTAAGGAAAAATGAAATGCTAGAAAACGCAAATAAACATTTGGGGAAAATTTTTCATTTTTTAAAGACGGCAAGAAAAAAAAACTTATCTCATATATATATATTTATATATATATATATATAATAATATATATATTAATATATATATATATATATATATATATATATATATATATATATATAAATATATATACTATATATATTACAATTATATATATATATTATATATATATATTATATATATATATAATATATATATATATATATATATAGGTTCCAAGCAACCTCTATTGATTTAAATAAGTACAGAGTTCAAAGCAGTGATGTCGAAGTAGGACTTTGAAAACTGTTTCGTATCTTCTTTTTTGGGGAGGCTGTGAGTTCGGAACTAGTGGGTAGAGCCTACTGAACAATTTATCTAACGGCGGACGCTGTTGTCGATGGTTCGAGTCCTGGCGCGATGTGAAATTTTTTTTCGTCTTATTATTGCAAATTTGTCGTAACAAGCATGTTGTGCCCAATGTCGTCGAACCTTGACTTTGGTCAGTTGTTCCTGTAACCCATGAGCACCCCTGAAG
>JABUQX010101632.1:15000-25000 GCA_015478945.1 Trachelipus rathkii
GGCAATAGTTATGCATGATTTCAATAGTCCTTCAACAAAATGAAAGAAGGAATATGAAATATAAGAATGATCTTGCAGAAGTTAGATATAATGAACACCAGTGTCTATATGCGTTGATTTGAAGATGGTCAACTTTACTTGGGCAGCAAAGCGGATACACTAAGTACCCTTTTTCATATGCTTGTGTGATAGTAGGGCTAAAGAAGACGAACTGGGAGAAAGTTGTATGCCTGCTAGATTGAAATATGACTGTCAGTTAATGCCATTACATAAATAATATTATCTTAATTAACTATAGTGTGAACACTGTGATTGTTAACTTAGGTGAGTAATAAATTATATCCACTAACTAACTATACCATTATTTATAAAACTTTAGGATGATGATATAGAGCATTTGTTATAGGTGAGAGCCCTAGACTCAAATGTGGTGAATGTATTCAATTATATTATATTTGCAGATTATTTTCTTAAGGTTGTATTATAGTAATGGTTAAGGTAATAATTACAATTAAGGTTTGAACTCTTATTATTGAGGGCTCACTACTCAAATTACGCCTATTATATATCAACCATATTTCAAAGAACAAGAGATGCAAAATTTCAATAATATTCCATTAAACTTGAGACATTGGAGTTAAATATTATTGACATACTGACTCATGAATAGTATTGGAGTTATTACTTGAGTTGTTCTGATATTATATAACTATTTTGGTGACAACCATTAAATCTGGTACACTATGTAGATTTAACTGTATTCAGAGAAATTAGCTTTATCAGATATATTATTACTAAATTAAAATTCTTGATTGAATGCTAATATAAGCATTAAAGTTCATTTTCTATACATTAGTCATTAGAATTGGTTTTCTTCAGGTATATAATCTAGGATGTTATTAATATTTGATGAGGATAAATAGGGGAGAGGTACAAATTAGAGGAATGTTAATGGTGATAGGATGGTGATAAAGAGAATAGGGCAAGAAGGAAGAGATGAATAACAACACAACACATAGTGTGAAGAAAATAATTTGTTCTTAGGAGAGTGGTCTACGAAACTAAATTAGTTAGTGAATGGGAACACTTCATTGGTGATAAGTGAGAGCAATAACTGGCAAATTCCTCTACATGGTATTTGTGCATACAAATTATAATATACAATTCGAGATTTTTATCAGCATTTTGTGTTATATGGTTAATCATTTAGTATAGTTTTATAAGACATGGTAAAGTATTAGCATTCTCATGTTCCACATATATATCTCTCTCATATAATCTTCAATCTTCGTATAGTGACTGCTGTTTATCGTGTGCTGTTTTCTTGTGAATATTGTCTATACATAAGTCACATTATCATACTTCTTTCAGTTGTGTCTTACTCTAATTGCTATTTATTCTCTTCCCTTTCTTCTTTCGTCTGACGCCTACTGGCGGTTTCAATCTCTAATTCATCCACACTCCTACGATGCTTTCAATATTCTCTAAGGAATGCACTGGAGGTCATTATTCGGCTTCAATCTTCAGGCATCACATTCTCTCAGTTCTTCCTAATTTCACTCTCTTCTGTTATCTCTCTACTATGTTTTGCCGCCAAAATCCTTTTGGTGGGGTTGTGTTATCTTCCTCTTCTTTCTTTATCGTGCTAGAAGATTGTCCGTTGTATTACATACTGTCTTAATCCTCCACATACGTACTACAGTTAGATTTCTCACTATCATACATCCATTTTCAATTCTCCTCTCAGGTAATACATCACCCCCCTTATATACTCAAACCTCTACATTGCGCACCACACGACTTAGTTTCTTTACTTTATCCCTAGGGATTTAATTTGGTACCTAACCTTCCTATCATTCCACTCATTGCGACTTTTCTACTAACAGCCCTTTTCACTCTAATCATCATAGCTAATTTAACTCGATGCTTGTTAATTGCTCACCATACTCTCACATGATTTCACTCCTTACGGCTCTTCTCTTCCTCTCATTTCTTCTTACATATACTTCTTATTCACTAATCTTATTCTACTCCATTTCTTTTCAAATCCTCTTTTACATACCTTTGCACCCCTCTACAACCTCATCAAGCTTTCTTCAGATTCGCCACATAAAAACAATCATTTCTAGTCCATTAGCTACAATAAGAGGGGCAGCCTCCACTCTCTTCATCTCCGTCAGTCTAAACCTCCTACAACTCTATTCTTCTAAATCTTCTTTTAATAACCTCATCATATAAAATTTAAATAGCAAGGAGACATAACAACCTGCTTTCCATTACTTTCAATATAACATATCACTTTCACCTTATTTAAATTCTTACATTCATGATTTACATGTATCAGTACCATCATGCGTTTTGATTTCATTCAGAAGCTATTCCAAACTTACATATATCACTAAAGATGGCAAGGTAGCTTCCCCTATATCCCTCTGCTTGTAACTGAATGAGCACCTCTTTTGTCTATATATTATTTCTTCTTCTCTTGTGACTTTTAACTTTTATAACCTATTTCTTTTATTATGTAGCTCTAACATATATTATCTTCAACTATCAAATATGATCTTATTCGCAGCATCAGCCTCTTAAGTTCACTGCTCAGCTCTTATAACAAATAAGCACATATCTTTCCCTGGCAACACTCAATAAACTAATTCCCCTGTAGTTTCTAACAGTTCCATTTATTCGCTTTAACTATTATAATAATAAAGGGTATATGAATATTATTAGAAGTGATCTCTCCAGTTTCAGTACTCTCTCATATACTAAATACTATTTTCCTCCTTATGCGGTAATTTTGTTACACTTAAGACACTTCCATTATCAGATATAAATATAGCACACCAATCTCTTTGTGATGTGTATCATTGAGTCTCTTATACCATCATACTTGTTTAACCCTTGCACATACCATACTAGTGCTACACTAATCTACCTATTAACATCTTATATATAATATTCTTATGCAATAATACATAAATCAGGTATCTCCCAAAAATAACGATATTAGTTTACATAAAATTTAATAAAACATAATATACTATAGCCTTTTCATTGTCCATATGTTATGCAGATTATTGAAATAGATTTCGCCTAAACACTCTCCTCACATCCATTCAATCAGTCAGTGAGTCCTACCTTATTCATTATTCTTAATATGATACCCGATTAATTATTTTATATCTCTGCACTCCATATACTCTACTATTCCTCTTGAATATCATTCATAAGACATCCTTAAAATATGATATTATTATAAAGTATCTAAAGTCGCATTTTCTATCATACGTATCTAGATGCAATCTTAAACAATGTGTGATGTCTAGCCGCTTTAACATACTTACTTTTCACTTCCATTAGTACTCTCTTTTTTGAATGACATCACCTTGGTGAGACTATATTGGTTAAAGCACATCTTAATTACTCCTGTTCTATTGCATATTAATTTTATCATATAGTTCTTTTATAACTCTGCTTTATTATTTCTATATCATCTTCCACCCTTCACAACATAATTGATGTTCGAGAATTTAATTTTTGGATTAATAATAATTTTTATTAAATATCATCTTACATTACATACTTTTCTACTGTACATATCCCTACCTTTCTTGCCCTACTCTTGTTTAACTTTATTCATATGTCTTTATATTCTTATTTGACAGTCACACACAGATTCAGATGATTTCTCTGGAACTTTATATTATATTACTTACTTCATGATGATTTAATTTTCATCAGTGCTTCCCTAAATTTTTATTATTAATATATGGTAAGATAGAAATATACAAGATATATAAGATTCTTAATAAAAAATTTACTAGTGATAATTATTAATATCTTCATAAATATATCAATTAAAATTCAATTATATACGTATACTCTATATTCATCATATAATTATAGTATATATCACAATATATAACTTCTCCTTAATTTATATCTAATTCAATAATAAATACTACTCTTAACAATTTTTTTAACTATGTTAAGGGAGACCTATCTCGGATATTACCTGAAATGTGGTCAATAATATACACCATATAAATTACGAGATCCCATTAAGCTTTAAAAAATGAGCTACACCATAGATTTAGAACTCTTTTAAAATCGAAGAATTGATAAACTTTATAAACTTATGTTTCTATTATTGATCTACAACTCTTATGCTATATTTATATTGCCTGATACATTATGAGTCAAAAAGTAAGTTGCAAAATGGAAAATCTTCAGAACTTGATAATTAATTTAATAAAAAATTACACAAATTGTCATGACAATCATGCATCTTAGACATTGTTTAAAAATACAGATTTATATTGCTAAAGAATTTTCTTCTTAAAATAAGAATTTCATGTCATATTTGTATCTAACCTACCCTCCCTCCAAAAGATTACACCAAGGGTCTGTAGGTGGACCAAATGCAAAATTTCAAAATAAATATAATTAAATTAAATAATATTATTAAATATATATAAAATAATTAATTAATAAAAAAATAAATAATTAATATTATATATATATATAATTATTAATTAAAATACATATATTTAATATCTATAACATTATCAAATAATAAAAGAAAAGATTAATCAACAAAAATTAAAATTGATTAATCGAACTAATCAGAATAGATATATTAATAATAGAATAATAATATAATACTAAATATAATTAAATACATAATTAATACATAATAATAAATTAAAAATTTAATTATACAAAAGCTAAAGATAATGATAATATCTTAGCAAATATATAAATATATTAATATATTTAATATATAATTATAATTAATAATATCATTAATATTAACTAAATAAAATACTATCATATTTCTAAGTGTATATCTATATATAATAATTACATAATTAATAATTAATAATAATAATTAAGTATTATAATTAATCAATTAATTCATTATTAAAATAAAAAAATATAATAATTAAAAAATAATAATATAAAGGATTAGAAAAACAGAGGGAAGCGTTAAATGAAAATAATTAAAATAAATCAAGCTAGAAGTATTACAATTGTTTGCAGTCATCAGGAAACATTAGTATACGTAAAAATCTTTCCAAATACTTATGCTATTACCCATTACGGAATTAAATTTGAAATTATATATAACAGTGATATAAAGAATTACAAGAACGTAAAATTATTTATCTTATTATTATATATTATATTATTATTTATTATTATTATCTATTTATTAAATACATATTATTATTATTATATTATATTATTATTATTATTATTTATATTATTAATAATTATTATTATTAAATATTCATTTTATTATTTTATTATTTATTTTTATTATTATTAATTATATTAATTATAATGTATAGTATTATTATTACTATTATCTATTATTAATCTATTATTATTAATTAATTATTACTTTTATAATTATATTATATTTATTATTATTAATTATTATTATTAATTATTCATTATATTTAAAATTATTTACAACTTCACCAATCACACAGCAATATCAATCACGGGTTCAATCCGGAATATATAAATATCGAATGGAAATAATACAAATGTCACTACAGTGGAGTATATCGCCATTCTTTAACGTGCTTATCACAGCTGTTTGAAATATAATATTCGTACATCTACCCATCAATATATATATATATACTATATATATATATATATATAATATATATATTATATACTATATATATATATATATAATATATAATATATATATAATAATATAATATTATATACTATATATATAATAATAATTAGTTTATATATATATACCTATATATATATATATATATCATATAATAATATAATAATATATATTAATTACTATATATATAATATAAATATAGAGTATATATATATATATATATATATATATATACTATAATATATATAATATATCCAACCCATCCAGAAAGCAAAAAAGTCATGTAACTAAAAAAACTAGAACATCTGCATGAAATAGTAACATTCTTTTGTAATCCAGGAGCACAGTTTTTTATGAATAAAAATTTAAAAAAAAATAAATAAAAATAATCTTTCATAAACATTACATAAAATTCTTAAAAATGTTACAAAAACTGTATGATAATATCCGTTTTTGAAAGTACGAAGGGCGCCAGAGTTGCAAAAAAGTTGAATTTTTTTTTAACTAAGCGATACCTCGCAGGGTTATACCACAAAGTGAACACGAGCCGGGGTTCTCGGCCTACAACTTGGGACGACGGGGGACTTCGTCCCCCCCTCTGTCCACCCACCGTCGGCTCGAACCCCCCAAAAAAAAAATTACTTCAAAAAATTAACATTTCTCTCCAGAGCATGATTAAAACAAAAACATTTTTGCCAATCTCTTGCTCCCTCCTTCTACTGCCAGCAAACGGAAGCTTACTCGCGGAGTGTACGCTTGCCAAAGCTTAAAAGATGATAGTAATCATTTAAGGGTGGTTATTAAATACAATAGTTCAGAATAAAATAGACATTTTTTTTTACACCGTTTTTCCACATCCCATGAAATTGCTCGTCTGCATTCAAAAAATGTTGGATTTATTTTCCTGTAGCTGTTATAATTTTTAGATACAAGCATGTTGCTTTCTTTTAGTCTGGCATATATATTACTATGTATAACATAAATATATATAATAGTATATATAATATATATATATATATATATATATATATATATATATATTATATATATATATATTATATATATATATATAATAGTATATATATATATATATATATATATATATATATATATATATATATATATAATATTCTATATATATATAATATATATATATTAATATATAATTAAATATATATATCATATAGATATATATATATATATATATATATATTACTATATATATATATCATATATCATATCTTTTTTTTATATTATTATATATTAGGTTATATTATTATTATATATAAATATATATTAACATATATATAGTATATATATATATATATAATTATATATATAATATATATAATAATATATATAATATTATAGCATATAATTAATAGGATCCTTATTAACAACCCCAGGAAGAGCTTTACTAGCCCTGTCAGTAGTCCAAAAAGCGTCTTCCTCCCTTCTCGTCCAAACTTTTAATAAAAACCTTGAACAACGTTGATCCAAGAAGCAACATCCCCCCTCACACCTCGAATCCAGCCTCTCTATTCACAACTTCCAGTTCCCTTCATACTCTATTACCGAACTCAGTTGACCCATGTTTTCTACTCAACCGCCCCCGCTATCTCAACTTTCCTATGGTACTCCATGAGTTCACCCCGGGGTTCTTCACAGCATTTGACAAAATAATTGTTTCTGAAAAATGCACAATCATCAAAAAAGCAGAAAACAGAGAATTTATTATTGTTTTAGGTGTCTTAAATTGACGTTTTTTTATTGTAAATTTCAATATTTGATTTTTATATACCAAATAATTTCAAATGTTGACATTTAGGAAAAACGTTCTTTTAAGAGGTCTAAATTTGTAATGTGAAAAATTTTAGAAGTTAAAATTTTTTATTAAAACAGGTTTTCACAACTAATGAAATATTTGGTATATAAAAACAAATATTGAAATTTAATTAAAAAACGTCAATTTAAGACACCTAAAACAATTAATAAATTCTCTTTTCTGCTTTTTGAAATTGCATTTCAATGAAACACATTATTTTTTCAAATGCTGAAAATACCGTTAAAAACTCAATTTTAAGATTTACCAAATAATTTCAAATGTTGAAATTTAGGAAAAATCGTACTTTTAAGAGTTCTAAATTTGGAATGTGAAAATTTAAGAAAAAGCGTAATTTTAGAAGTTAAATTTTTTATTAAAACAGGTTTTCACAACTAATGAAATATTTGGTATATAAAAACAAATATTGAAATTTCATTAAAAAAACGTCAATTTAAGACACCTAAAACTATTAATAAATTCACTTTTTTGCTTTTTGAAATAGCATTTCAATGAAACACATTATTTTTTCTAAAAAAACCAATGCTGAAAACTCCGCATTAAACCCACTCAATTTTAAGATTTACAAAATAATTTCAAATGTTGAAATTTAGGAAAAATCGTACTATTAAGAGTTCTAAATTTGTAATGTGAAAATTTAAGAAAAAGCGTAATTTTAGAAGTTAAATTTTTTTATTAAAACAGGTTTTCAAAACTAATGAAATATTTGGTATATAAAAACAAATATTGAAATTTCATTAAAAAACGTCAATTTAAGACATCTAAAACTATTAATAATTCACTTTTCAGCTTTTTTGAAATTGCAATTTCAATGAAACACACAATCTATTTTTTTTCAAAATGCTCTTCGAAAACTACGTTAAAAACTCAAATTTTAAGATTTACCAAATAATTTCAAATGTTGAAAATTTAGGAAAGAATCAGTACTCTTTAAGAGTTCTATATTCGTAACGTGAAAATTTAAGTAAAAGATCATTTTAGAAGGTAAAATATTATTTTATTAAGAGATACTACGGCACAGTTACAATCGCGTGGACCCCTCTCACTGGCACACGTCAGTGCTGGAGAGCTACGCCCTACTCTCGTGGTTCTACCGCCGGAAGTCCTGTACGCTGTCATACTGATAAGTACTTGAGAATATTTCCCTGCCAAAGTCTGAGTTAGACAGACTATCAATTAATATATATATATATATGATATATATAAATGATTCTTAAATATATCAAAGGCTAGTATAATAAAAAATTATATTATATATATATATATATACTTCTTGACTGGACGAGTTTCTCTTAAGTGTGTAACGGGGGGGGGCTCAGTGGGGGGGGGGGGGGGGTTTCTTTTTGACTTGCCCTCATTATTCTCTACTTCTTTTTGTTTTCCGTGCCATGAACGCTCACCCATCTGGGTTAAAGGAGGTGAAATGATGATGATGATGATTATATTATATATATATATAATATATATATATATATATTATATATATTATATATATAATATTATATATATAATATCATATATATATATTATACTATATTATATTATATGTGTGTAGTGTGTGTGTGCAATACATATATAAATTGCTATTCTATGATTAAATTAGTCAACAACATGCTCTTAAAATCAATTTTTTACAGCTAAAGACATTATATAGAAAATATGAAGGCTATCCTCATTCTACTTAATTTCATGATCCCAATTTTTTCTTGCAAAAAAAATTGCTTCATGTTCACAATATTTCCATGCTAATGTATGTATACATATCGGTCTAGTTTTATCATTAATTTACTGTAAGTTCAATATAATTAGCAATTAAGTAGCTTAAACACTAGAACTATATCAGTCAGCCACTTAATATATTAATTACCCCAGATTCAAAAATGTCTTCTATGAAATAACTATAAACTCCTTACAGATGAACGCGTCTCAATTATTTAAAAGATTGTGCATTGCTTCTTTAAATAAAACATATTCGGAGGGTCTGTTCTTATTTACCTTTCCTTCCATTTTATTAATACCTTTAATATTAGCTCTACAATTGAAAGATCGATAATGAACTTAGAAAAGCATTACATCAAATATTTTATTCTAATTAAGTTCCAAGAATACATTATTCCAGTTAATTAATGAGCGGTGGTTCGAGTCTTTCCCTTGAAACTTTAAAGTAGTTTTTATTTTAATCTTTATATTTTAATTAAGCATCTCGCAAAAATAAAAAATCTCTCGTGAAAAGCATTTCAAAACTGGCGAACTGAAAATCACTCTACAGACTTAAACACAAATATCCAATTACATCTTAAAATAAACAAATAAATAAATAAATAACCTCGTGATAATTAAGTCTCTGTTTATTTTAAATCCTGTAAAAAAATTCGAAATATTTCAGTAAAAATCGAGAAAGGCTTTTTGGTCTTTCCGTTCTGACCTCATAAACGCTCAACGTAATGAGGAAACTAAACAAAGCACCACAAATGAAAACAACAACAACAACAACAACAACA
>JABUQX010101632.1:47500-52500 GCA_015478945.1 Trachelipus rathkii
GTGTGTGCGCGTATGTGTGTGTGCATTTGTGTATGCATGTGTGTGTAGTATATATATATATATATATATATATATATATATATATATATATATATATATATATATATATATATATATATATATATATATATATATATATACTCAAATAATATCTTTCCGCGCTTCTTTATTGCGAAGACAGTGATAGATTTTATTTTCACAATCTTAAATTGCGTTCGAGACGAGAAGAAATATTGATGATAGTGAGAGGTTTTGTCTCACAATTACACTGATTAATTATTAGCGCCAACATTTTGGGATGTTGCTTCTCTTGAAAATCATTTTGATTATATGAGAAATTGTTTGTATTAATTCATCTTGAAGGAACCATATTTCCCTGAACAAGAAAAGAAGATGAATTGATGTAATCATCTTGTTCAGAAATCACAATCAATTTCAAGATGAACCCCATCCAAAAATATTTGTGTTAAGAAAATGATTGAAAATTGAAAGTGAAATTTGTAAATAAAAATTAAATTTAAAAATATCATTACCACTTTATAAAAATAAAATAATATTTAAAATATAATTTTATTTCGACTGCCTTCAATTTCTACTTTCCTTCCAACTAGAAGTATTCGCTCATTCAAGACATGTTTAAAGCAGAAAAGTGAGAAATCCTCTTCAATCTCCATTCTCTACTTTCCTACTCTTCTCTCTCAGCTGTCTCAAATACTTAGAATCTATTTTTAACCATAAAATCGCAAAACTAACAGTTTAATCTCTGATCTTTTGTATAACATCAGTGTGAATTCTCGACTAGGCGTCTTTTTTTCGTCTTTTCTCTGACTACTGATATTCTGCCGTCAGTATTTTGGTAAATCTATTTTGATGTGGCGCTAGACATGTCGAGAGCTTCAAGTTGAATCTCTCACTTAGCTTTGATATCCAAACTCCGCTCATTCATCTTATACCATTATTTCTAAACCTTCATCTCTGATTCTTGTGTTGTTCACTGTTGTACACTAACACTCCTCACCCGCTAAAATCTATTCATAGTTGTAATTTGTAAGATTATATTAAATTCCAGCGTTTTTTCTTTCTGTTTTTTTTATTAATAACTTCCTATCATGCGCTTCACCCCCTTTCTATATCTCATATCCACATATACTGATTATTCCAACTCACCATTTTCCCTTCCTTTTTAAAAGAAACCAACTTAGAATAAAATAATTTATTCTAGGAAAATGGCATTAAACCCAATGACCTTTGAAATTTCTTGTGTCTCTAATATAGATAGAGAAAGAATAGTTGCATTCAATGAATCAAAAATTCTTCATCTATCTGCTTGACACCTTCCACGCAAAATCGTAAATATAACGTTTTCAAAAAGGTGAACTCAATCAAATCTCTCTCTCTCTCTCTCTCTCTCTCTCTCTCTCTCTCTCTCTCTCTCTCTCTCTCTCTCTCTCTCTCTCTCTCTCTCTCTCTCTCTCCTTGTGTTTCGTGTTTTTGTGATCATTCTTGAAAGGATCTCCATTTCGAAAAGTTTTATAAAGATTAATAGATTTAAAGATCTCCAGAACTTTTTAATACCACTATTGCTTTTTGTTTATTTGTATCATAGTATATATATATATATATATATATATATATATATATATATATATAGATGATGTATATATATATATATATATATATATATATATATATATAAATATACTCAATTAATACCTATATATGACTGGATTATTATTACATTAAAGTCTCTATACATATATATATATAGTGAAGAAGAAGATATATATATATATATATATATATATATATATATATATATATATATATATATATATATATATATATATATATATAGAGAGACAGAGAGAGAGAGAGAGAGAGAGAGTAAATTCATTTGTTGATAGAACAGAGTGCAAGGATTTACTTTTCGTTACCAAATTCTTCTTTCTTACTCTTTCCGTTCTTGTAGTGTGTGAAAAGCAATTTCATCACTCATTATTTTATTAATACATCGAATGAATTGCTCCTCTTCTTAACTAATGAGTTTCATGCCATTTCCTTTTAGGAGAGGTCACGTGATTCATTTTTTCTTCTCATTTTCAAATTTTCTTTCTTCAACTTTTGACTCCTAGACTTGAATGTTTTGCTCATTCTTTCACATTCACGGCGTGGTCTTGGAAACACTCATTCTCAATTTTCTCCATTTACTTTATCTTTAAACACCTTCAAATTCATAATATCGGAACGTTTAATACAGAAAATAATTTATTATATATATATATATATATATATATATATATATATATATAGTAGTATATATATATATATATATATATATATATATATATATTTATATATTAGTTATATATATATATATATATATATATATATATATATATATATATATATATATATATATATAGATAGATTGAGAGAGAGAGAGAGAGAGAGAGAGAGAGAGAGAGAGAGAGAGAGAGAGAGAGAGAGAGAGAGAGAGAGAGAGAGAGAGAGAGAGAGAGAGAGAACTACAATGTATATCTCATGAGTAAATGTATAATTTGGAACTCAGAGATGCGACTCATCACTTGTCAAGAGTCTAGACATCCACAATCTAAAATTCAGAAACTGAACCAAATTGTTTGTTTAGCTTAAGAATGAACTCAATTATTGAATTAAATATTATTTTTGAGTCATAAATATTTAAAACTACGAAATATTTAAATTTTTTTAAATTATGAGCAAAAATAAATAAATAAATAAATAAAAAAATAATTAAATGAATAAACAAACAAAAAATTTAAACAATAAATTAGTCATTACAATTCAAATTTTAAGGTGGGGGATGAAATAATTTATTTTTATGCTCCCTCAAAAAGGTTACTCTGCATGTTAGTAAGGAGACCGTGTCAGTTTTTCGAAGCGGGTGTTTGCTTATAATAATAATAATAATAATAATAATAATAATAATAATAATAATAATAATAATAATAATAATAAAAAAAATAAAAGCTTGGGGGCATCAGATTTGTAATCCTAGTTTTGGGCAAGGAGAAAGAAGAGCCCTTTTAGCCAAATGCCCAAAATTACCCTCATGCCCTCGGCAAAAGCTATCAATGTCTCAATGGAGTTTTTATCTTCCCTTTTTTTTAATATGAATAAAAAAGTGCCCACTTCACGGGCATTGCCTTATTGGAGGAAGGGAACTTTCTAGGAAGTCCTTAACTAGGATTCCCAAGAGGAGTCGAACCAGCACCTTCGAGTACGTGAGTATCACGATAAACTCATACCGTTGTAATTCAAAACTCGTCACAATCTTTATTTTCCTAAATTACGAATTTCTCAGAATCATTTTCATTTTATTATTATTATTATTATTATTATCATTATTATTATTATTATTATTATTATTATTATTATTATTATTATTATTATTATTATTATTATTATTATTATTATTATTATTATTATTATTATTATTATTATTATTATTATTATTATTATTATTATTATTATTATTATTATTATTATTATTATTATTATTATTATTATTATTATTATTATTATTATTATTATTATTATTATTATTATTATTATATCTTGTTTTTTTAATTTTAATTATTATTATTATTATTATTATTATTATTATTATTATTATTATTATTATTATTATTATTATTATTATTATTATTATTATTATTATTATTATTATTATTATTATTATTATTTCTTGTTTTTTCAATTCCAAACGAAAATATTCAAGGCTTAATAAGAATATTTATAACCCAAGCCAATCCATTTCTTTCTAAAAATTTAATAACATAATATTAATAATTTAATTTGACAAATAAAAAAAAAAATGTAATCATAAAAGTAATATAATTAATTTTATTTCATTTGAAGTGTAAACAATTTTGAAAACTTTGAAAACAAAAAAAATGGTGGAATGCCTAACAATAAACATTCACTCAACGTTTATTGATAAAAACTATTTTGAATTTGATGCTAACTTTTCTGATGTCTTTTATCCTCCTCCCTCTGATGACTTTTACCTTCCTCTCTCGATGCCTTTTATATTCCTCTTTCTGATGCTTTTTATCCTCTCTCTCTGATGCCTTTTATCCTCCTCTCTCTGATGTCTTTATCTCTCTCTCTCTCTCTCTCTCTCTCTCTCTCTCTCTCTCTCTCTCTCTCTCTCTCTCTCTCTCTCTCTCTCTCTCTCTCTCTCTCTCTCTCTCTCTCTCTCTCTCTCTCTCTCTCTCTCTTCTCAGATGCCTTTAATCCCCCTCTCTCTCTCTCTCTCTGATGTCTTTTATCCTCCTCTCTCTGATTTCCTTCATTTTCTTCTCTCCGATGCTTTTAATCCTCCTTTCTCTGATGTATTTTATTCTCCTCTCTATGATGCCTTTCCTCCTCCTCTCTCTGACGCCTTTTATCCTCTTCCCTCTCTCTGATGACTTTTATTTTCCTCTCTCTAATGTGTTTTATCTTCCTCTCTCTCTCTCATGCGTTTTATCCTCCTCTCTCTGATGTTTTTTATCCTCCTCTCTCTGATGATTTTTATCCTCTTTTTTCAGATGCATTTAATCCTTCTCTCTCTCAGACACCTTTTATACTCCTCTATGATGCGTTTTATCTTCCTCTCTCTGATGCCTTTTATCAGCTTCTCTCTTTCTCTCTGATGATTTTCCTCCTCCTCTCTCTCTCTGATGCATTTTATTCTCCTCTCTATTGATGTCTTTTATTTTCCTCTCTCTATTGCCTTTTATCTTCTTCTCTCTCTGATGCTTTTTATCCTCCCCCCTCTGATAATTTTTACCCTCTTTTCTCAGATGCCTTTTATTTTCCTCTCTCTGATGAGTTTTATCCTCCTCTCTCTGATGCCTTTTATCCTCCTCTCTCTGATGCCTTTTACCCTTCTTTCTCTAATGCCTTTTATCCTCCTCTTTTATATCCTATCCTCCTCTCTGTGATGCCTTTTATCCTCCTCTCTTATGCCTTTT
>JABUQX010101632.1:57500-70000 GCA_015478945.1 Trachelipus rathkii
TATATATATATATATATATGAAAGGCGTAACGGTCTATATTAGCAAGGGAAGTATTTAAATTAAAAATAATAATTTCAAAATTGTAATAATTCAATTTTAAAACAATTACATTAATTATTTTATTGCAGTTAATCATTCTATTTTATTAAGTTTTATTTGATTGTAATCACAAATAGTATTGATACTACGCATTGTTTACTATTCGTTGGTCAATTGAGATTTGGTGTGTGTGTGTGTGTGTGTGTGTGTGTGTGTGTGTGTGTGTGTGTGTGTGTGTGTGTGTGTGTGTGTGTGTGTGTGTGTGTGTGTGTGTGTGTGTGTGTATGAGAGAGAGAGGAGGAGAGAATCTGAATCATAAGTAAATGACAAAAGGATGCTTTTAAGATAAAAGCATCCTTTTCCCTTTTTAACAATAAATCATTAAAAATTAGCTTCTTCCTATTCAAAAAAACATTTTTTTTTCCGCTTAAAATACGAAATTTATTAAAAACATTAAAATTTTTTAAAAATATTTTACTTAAAAGTAAAATAAAACACATATCGTATGTTAAATCAACTCTCGAAGGGAAGCTTTTGAAAGCTTTTACCTTCTCAGCGTCCGTAGTCCGTACGGCAGTGACGTCACTTAGTGTGGAGAATTATATCTTTTTCACATTGAAAGAAATCGAAGTAAAGTAATAAATCAAGCAAATATATGCTTTTAATAATTATATGCTATAATATTAAATAAATTTCGAATAAATATTCAAATTTAATTAATATTTCTATGAATCAAAAATAATTAAAAATAGTCATATCTGGAAACTATCTTATGAGCGAAGTGCCAATTTTTGGCCTACAATTTTTGAAATTTAAGAGCTACATATTATTTCCAGCTTAGCATTAATATCTATTGAGAAAAACCTTCTTAAAGAAATAAAAACCAGTGCATTCTACCAACAAGTAATAGATTTATTTAATCAAGAAAATAGAAGAATAGAAAGTTTTAAGACGGTTGGCGCCCCTGCTAAATAAGAGGGGCTAGGTTTGCGGCCGGATGTTGTACGGGAAGCTTGTTTTGTTCTTGAAACGTAATGAAAAGATCAGTGCGATATCTTTCCTCAGTACCGAGTTACATTCTGGTGAATGAAGACATGTTGTCATGTCTAGGCGGATTGCATTGATGACTTCAATTGTGTCAAATCGTTTCCCTTTCAGTGAAATTTTCAATTTTGGAAACAAGTAGAAGTCGGCAGGAGCTATATCATGAGAATAGGGTGGTAGAGGAGCTCATGTAGGTATTTAGAATTTAGTAAAAAATTTCGTGATCGAGAAGGCCGCATGAGTCGCTGCCTTGTCGTGGTGGAGGACCAAACATTTGTCTCGCCAGAGTGCATACCTTTTTTTCCGCACTTTTTTGCGCAAACGCTCAAGGACACTGTTATAGTATTCCTGGTTCACCGTCTGCCCTCTTCGGGTAAATTCGTGATGCACGATAGTGAATCGAAAAAAAACATCAACATTGTCTTCACATTCGACCGACTTTGTCGCGCTTCCACTGCGATGATTATGCCTTTGTTTCTCGGTCATACCCATAAACCGGTTATTATTCGTCGCCTGTAATTACCCTATTTAACAAATCTGGGTCACTTTCAATCCGATTAATCAGGTCTTGGGACACTTCAAGTCGGTGTTGTTTCTGCTGGACTGACTACAATTTTGGAATGAATTTGACGCATTTTCAAATCTTCAGTTAAAATTGACTGAACCGCGTAGGAACTTAAATTCAGCTCATCAGACAGCTCCTAATTGTTAGTCTACCGTCAAAGCGCACTAAATAGAGAACTTTCACAATGTTTTCGTTAGTTATTTCTTGTTTAACACGATTTCATTACGCATATAATAATATCAGTTTATTAGTTTAAAATGAAATTTATATATATATATATATATATATATATATATGTAAATAGTATATATATATATATATATATATATATATATATATATATATATATATATATATATATATATATATATATATATATATATATATATATATATATATATATATATATATATATAGGGGAAAGATGTATTTCATTAACAGCAAAAATTTCTTATACTTATTATCTCATATCTCAAAACTACAATATACAGGGAAAAAGGGAATATATTGTTGGAATCCTGGTAAAATTTTAGATCAGAAAATGTAAAAAAAAAAAAAAAAAAAAAAAAAAAAAACTCAAAACCTACAATATTAAATTTTGCTTTTTTTTTTACTAAAGAATACCCCAAGGGTATACCGCACCGATGACTAGAGTCGGGTCTCTCGCCTGGGAACTACGGGTAGGACTATCTCCTCTCTGGGAGGGCCCTGAACCCTGCTCTTTTGGTATTTGGGTGTCGCGGGGGTTCCTCTGCCCCTCCCCTCGGGTATGGAAAACGTCCCCCCTGTGTTCCCTGTCGGCTCGAGCCCCCTACATTTGCCGTGTAATACCCTTACAAATAATATATATATATATATATTATTTCCTGCTCCTAAAAAAAAAAAAAATAATATATTTATTTCCTTTATTTATTATAATTATTTTTTTTTTACAGTTTCCTAACTAAAATTTTACAATGATTCAAAATCTATTCCTTTCGCTGTAGCTATTGTAGTTTTTGAGATTTTTTTTTATTTTTTTATTTTTTTTTTTTTATTTTCCACCAAAATTGGACCAGCATTCCAACAATGTATTCCTTTCCTGTAAAGGCTACTATTGTAGTTTTTGAGATATCTGATTTTAAAAAAATTATATTTTGCTGTTAATGAAATACATATAAGCTATATATATATATATATATATATATATATATATATATATATATATATATATATATATATATATATATATATATATATATATATATATATATATATATATATATATATATATATATATATATATATACTAATATTGTAAATTAATGCACACCACAGCGGGTAACGTGGCGAAGGAAGGGTAGAAAAGGTTGAAGAACGCGAAGACACTTTATTGAACAATGACAATAACATGGTGTTTTCCTCCCCAGAACGTAGGTTGATAGAGTGTGAGGCCAAGTTGCAGCCAAAGGGTCTCGTAGTAGGGTTCGGAGGTTCGGCGCTGCAAACACACAATGTTGGTACGTATTGACGCCACGGGGGTGTTGGGTTTGTCTCTAATACCGTGTGTGACCCTCTTGCACGGATGACTGCCTGACACCGTCCTGGCATGCTCTTGATGAGTGGGCGAATGTCCCAGACAGTGATTGATCCCGGTATACGTCGCAGTGCTTCGTCAGTGGGTCCGGGAGGGTCTGTGAGGGGCTGCAGCTGTCGGATCTCGACGTTTCAGGGAAATCCCACAAATGTTCGATTGAGTTAAGTCCGACTTATGCTGGCTACCCAACGCCGTAATTTGGAAATCCGTCCTGCGGCCGTTCAAGCACATTGCCTGTGGAAGTCTTAAATATTGCGCATTAGGGACGAAAGAGTCACTGATGTAGGGGGCATATGGTACGACATATGGTTCGAGGATGTCTGTGATATACCTTACAGCTGTAAGAGTGCCTCCACCGAAGATGTGCAACCCGTAGGCCCTAATAAAGATGCCTCCCCAGGCCATAGCCGACCTTACCTCCAAACGGCGGAACTCTGCAGCACATTGCATTGCGCGCAAACCTCTGCCGTCGGTCGTCGGTATACTCTAGCACGCCTGTCCGAGGCGTACAGAGACACTCTCGACTCGTCCGTAAAGAGCACCTTTGCCCAATCGTCGACCGTCCAATGGATGTGTTCTCGGGCAAATGCCAGTCGCGCCCTTCGATGTGCCGTGGTGTGCGGTGGACCTATGGCAGGCCTCCGGGGCCGGTAATTATGTTCCGCAAGGCGTCGACGCACTGTATTGTCACTCACCCTGGTGCCGTGTACCTCCGCCAGCTGTATCTGCAGATGTCGTGCCGTTGTGTGGCGCTCTCGTAATGCACGCAGACGTATAAATCGGTCTTCCACGGGTGTCGTGGCCCTGGGCCTACCTTGTCCTCGCCGGCGATCATGTGTCAGGGTTTCCTGGTACCGTTGGACCACCCGTGCAATCGTTGTGTGCGCTACACCGAACCGTCAACCAAGTGCCCGGTACCCGTGTCCTTCGGCGTGGAGTGTTGTTATCTGCACGCACTGATCTCTTGACAGTTGACGCACTATCCTCTCCATGTTTATCGGAGTCGCTTCGTACGTGAATGATCCCTCGCTCGATTATACCCCCGACATAACCTACCCCCACCTCTCCCAGGTCTAGTTACGTGGTTTATGTTTTCCTAAATTTATCGCGGTGAAGGCCCCAATACTGCAGCGAATTCTCTGCGGGGTGGTTACATAGTTACACTGATGCTGTCGTCTGTGTGGGGTTTCATGGGGTTAGGTGTCTTTCCGTTCCTTCCCGTTCCTGGTGCGTTATTTTTGACGAGCAGTATATATATATATATGATATATATATATATATATGTATATATCTATCTATATTTATATAGATATATATAGCATATATATATATACATATTATTACGTATATAATATTATTATTTTTATTATATATGTCTATATAAATATTAAAAATATTTTTGTGTTATGTTGTATTTTATTTATTTCACAAATATTATTTGAGTATTATTATATATATATATATTTTATTTTTATTATTATATATATATATATATATATATATATATATATATATATATATATATATATATATATATATATATATATATATATATATTATATATATATATATATATTATATATATAAGATATATATATTATTATATATATATATATATATATATATATTATTAGATATATATATATATATTATTATATTATATATTATATATATATATATATTATACTCAAATTAAGATGTAAATATAAACATATTATAAATATAAGCAATAAAAGCTTCATGAACACATACATATATCAAAGATTAATAATACACTATGCATATATAGACTAGTAAAACGATTAAAATAAAAAATGGCGAATAACAAACGACGTAGAAATTACTGTTATAAAAAATTCAAGTAGTATTTTATTACTACAATTCTTACAACGTCTTAAAATTTCCTCTTCGTGTGAAATTGTAAAAAATCTTGTTGAAACTGTTTTTCTTTGAACAATGTTAAAATTTTTCTTTTAAATTCAATGCGATACTTTCTAGTTTCAAACCCCTAAATTTTTTTAAAAAATTTCCGTTTTCCTGTCAAGAATATTTTGCTAATTGTATCCATTTTATTAGGCTGTATCGAATTCAAAAAGACATCCACAAAACACCGACATATGAAATAATAATCTGCCATAACCTAAATTGTACAAATCATCCAGCGTTGCTGATGAATCGGCCGGATACCCAATTTATTTTAGTGTTGCAAACAGTGAAAAATATAATAAATCAAAGTTATGGAATAGGATTTTTTCCGAACATTTTGTTTCCATCAAATTCAGTTTCAATTTTGTATTTCTTTTTCACAAACTAAAATTTCCCCCATTTTACCAAGTTATTTCTTTCAAAAATATCTTTGGGCGCATCATAGCTTTCTTGCACACACACACCTACACACAATATATATATATATATATATATATATATATATATATATATATATATATATATATATATATATATATATATATATATATATATATATATATATATATATATATATATATATATATATATATATATATATATATATATATATATATATATATATATATATATATATATATATATATATATATATATATATATATATATATATATATAAAGCAACACACTCCGAATAAAGAAAAATGTTTAAACCTCGAAATAGGTTTTTTTGAATGCGAAAAAAAATAATAATAATGAGAGAGAGAGAGAGAGAGAGAGAGAGGAGAGAGAGAGAGAGAGAGAGAGAGAGAGAGAGAGAGAGAGAGAGAGAGAGAGAGAGAGAGAGAGAGAGAGAGAATGTAAACTCTATATAAATTGTTACGAAAGACTCCAGCTCAACATTTAAATCAATTAATAAATAGTTATGTTACACTGTCACCATCTGTTTTTTACCCCATTTATGAATGACTCTTTTGTTACTCCATCTTTCTATTTTTCTGCCGAAGACTTTACCTTCCATTATTATTTTCATTTGAGAAGCAGTTAAACTGCAAGGCATTGAAACAACTGACCTCTCATCTTGCTGATTTATTTATTATTCTCACTTTGGATAAGAAAAGCAAGTTATTATAGTTATTGTTATCAACAAAATCTTCCCTACAGCTATACCACCTTCGAAAACTCACACACAATTCGATCCTCTTTCTGATGGCCACTAGATCTATTCAATATTCTAGCTGAGTTTTCTTTTCCTGAGTTTTTTTTTATCTTTTTAATATATTAGCTGCGTTTTCTTTTCCCAAGAGTTTTCTTAGAAGAAATACATTTTTTTTTATATTTAAACCAGCAGATATCTATAAGGTTTATATGTTTGAAGTTATTTGGAATTTCCTTTTTATACGGAATTTTTTATTTGCTTGCCTTCAATAAAGGCACTTTCCATCCTTGTCTGACAGACATTTCCTAATTTGAGGAATAGTCCAACAGAGCTATTTGAATGGATGAAGTCTAGAGCTATTTTTCTTATCAGTCAATTCATTCTTATTGACTATCCATCTCTTTCAGCTCTAAAATGTCTCAAACACAGAATATGAAACCAAGATGGTTTGGGCATAAATATTCACAGAATGAATTCCTAGATAACCTACATTTACAAGATAAAGGACAAAAAGGAAAATTTGATCCTAAACTGTAGTTAAACTCTGAAGGATGACGAGAGGTCACATCGTAGAAATGCTTGCAAAGATTAATGAGTGGTTATATATTAACATGGGAGTAACAAAAAAATTTCAAGAACTTTTTATGAACCGTTATATAATAGATAAACGTTACTAATAACACATAAAAAATACAAAAACGCCTTTATATATATATATATATATATATATATATATATATATATATATATATATATATATATATATATATATATATATATATATATATATATTATACAAACATAGGTATAATATATATATATATATATATATATATATATATATATATATATATATAAGTATTATCAGAGCAGTTTGACCACTACCACCCTTTTCGATATGAAGGAATAGAGATATAGGTCTGAAACTTGGAATATAATCTATATATGGGTTAAGCTAATCCGTGTAATTTTCAAGTCTGTAGGATGTATATAGAGGGGGTCACCCCCGAGAGCGTAGTACGCCCGCGTTTATGCCCTTTTGGCTTTCCAAACCCGAGATTGCGTTAAGCCTAACGAGGTTCGAGCGTGATGACGTAATCTCGGCGCAGCCGAGATTACGATGCGCACGAGCGCATACATACACATTATTATTATGATTACAGTCAAGATTCGATTTTCGAAGGAAATCGAATCTGAGTCGAAAACGATTCCTGTAAGGAATCATTTTTTACGCACTCCACCTGACCTGACCTGACTCCGACTCGACTCCGACTCCGGCTCCGGATCCGACTCCGGTCCGGCTCCGGCCGCGGTTTGGTTCAGACTCCGGCTCGGTTCGAAGAAGTGATCCCCGAAGGGATCACTTCTGAGTTGTTTTTTAAACCCTTTTGCGCCTGCGTCCGCGCACTGCACTGCACTGCACCGGTCCGCACCGCCCCGCACCGCACCGCTGGCTCCGACATATATCTATATAAGTTAGAGTTATCGTATCAAATTTGGAGTGGTGTTAGATGATGACGTACCCTAGTCATGGATGATGTTACATCCCCTCAGGGGTCCTGGGGGACCCCCCCCCTTCAAACATTAAATATTGACGTAGAAAGCTGAAATTTGGTGAGAGGATTCAGAGTTGAGTTTCTAGAAAGAGTTAGTATAGGAATCTGAGAGCGCCTCTGGGCACTGGTGCTGGAGCCACGGTGGTGCTGAGTTAATAAACATTCGTATAACAACAATATTATGCTTTATATATGTTGGATCTGTAGATTTCGAAAATAATGGTTTCAGAACCATCAAGAAAAAAAAAAAATAAATCAATAAATAAATAAATAAATAAATAAAATTTCTTATTCTTTTTTGTTTATAACGTACAAATTTACGTTTTTACATACCCTAAAGCAGTAAATCACTAAATCAAGCCATCCAACCATCCCTCCTGTCCAGTTGTGATCTATTGATCTATTGATCTATTGATCTATTGATCTATTGATTAAGGTCACATTTTACTAAATTGTCATGTTTTACATACCCTAAATCAGTAAATCAGTAAATCAAGCCAACCAACCTACCCTCCTGTCCATTTGTGATCTATTGATCTATTGATCTATTGATCTATTGATCTATTGATCTATTGATTAAGGTCAAATTTTTTACTAAAATTGTCATGTTTTACATACCCTAAATCAGTAAATCAAGCCACCCAACCTACCCTCCTGTCCATTTGTGATCTATTGATCTATTGATCTATTGATCTATTGATTAAGGTCAAATTTTTTACTAAAATTGTCATGTTTTACATACCCTAAATCAGTAAATCAGTAAATCAAGCCAACCAACCTACCCTCCTGTCCATTTGTGATCTATTGATCTATTGATCTATTGATCTATTGATTGATCTATTGATCTATTGATTAAGGTCAAATTTTTTACTAAAATTGTAACGTTTTACATACCCTAAATCAGTAAATCACTAAATCAAGCCAACCAACCTACCCTCCTGTCCATTTGTGATCTATTGATCTATTGATCTATTGATCTATTGATTAAGATCAAATTTTTTACTAAAATTGTCATGTTTTACATACCCTAAAGCAGTAAATCAGTAAATCAAGCCAACCAACCTACCCTCCTGACCATCTGTGATCTATTGATCTATTGATCTATTGATCTATTGATCTATTGATCTATTGATTAAGGTCAAATTTTTTACTAAAATTGTCATGTTTTACATACCCTAAAGCAGTAAATCTGTAAATCAAACCACCATCCACTCATTCTATTGATCTATTGATCTATTGATCTATTGATCTATTGATTAAGGTCAAATTTTTACTAAAATTGTCATGTTTTACATACCCTAAATCAGTAAATCACTAAATCAAACCACTATCCAACCTCCCTCCTGACCATCTGTGATCTATTGATCTATTGATCTATTGATTTAAGTCACATTTCGAGTGTCATTTTGGATAAACATAACATAAAATCAAGTTCTTTATACAAAGATCAAACAATATATGCTGACGTAACAAAGTTTTCACATCAATAAAGCTAACATGGCGTAACATGAACTATGAAAATAATGTACAAAGACAAACCTCATAACTTACGCTCGAATAAACTGTTAACATTAACAAAGTCTCCATACTTAACATCAGTAAAGTAACTAACATAACAAACTAAAAACGTAACTTATTCACACTTTTGTCAAACATATATCTCTAACATAACGATGTTAATTTACACTAACATGGTAATAATTAACAAAATTTATCACAACAGTGGTTAATTATCATACTGATCAACGAATATACTCTAACATAATAAGGTTTCCACATCAATAATAAAACTAAAATGATATAAATATGAAATAAAAAAAAAAATCTAAAAAAAAAAAACCTATCACACCTTAAACACGAATAAACTGTTAACATTAACAAAATTCCACACTTAACACCAGTAAAGTAACTAGCATGGTATGCAAAACGTAACCTAATCTTACTTTTTTCAAGCATATCTCTAACATAACGATGTTAATTTACACTAACACACTAATATTTATCAAAAATGTATCATAACCTTGTCCGATTATCATACTGATCAACAAATATATGCTAACATAACAATGTTTTCACATTAATAAAGCTAACATAGCATCATATGAACTAGGAAAATAATGTACAACGACAAACCTAACACAACTTACACACAAATAAACTGTTAACATTAACAAAGTTCCAGACTTAACAACGGTAAAGTAACTAACTTTACATACAAAACGTAACCTATTTATACCTTTTTCAAACATATCTCTAACATATTAACGTTAATCTTACATTGACACAGTAACATTTATCAAAAAATGTGTCATAACCATACCTAACCCTCATAATACCTAACGAGTAAAGACGAATAAAGTAAAGTTTTTAGGCTTATCTCTTTTTAGACTCCGCTTCCTTTCAGAAAATACCAACTCTAAACATGAAAAATGATTTTATGCTTTAACCATCTACATAAAGTGATGCAATACTTATTATATTTGACCCTCTGGCAGGATATACTAGCAATGTAGCAGTCGCCATTCGGTTTACGATTTAATATAAATGACACTTCATGGGGAATAACGAAACTCCTCGTGCAGATATCAACAACAAGCGTAGAGATGCGGGGAGGTGTCATCGTATCAACACTGAGAAAAACTATCCTACTGAAGAAAATAGTATATAAACATCCCTTAAATGTAATGAGATTCTTTCTTTCAACCAATCAGAAGAAAGTAAACAAGAATACGACGTACGAATGAGCCATATCAGTTCAAAAGGGTATATATTCTCGTTCGACAACAACAACAACAACAACAATAACATAGTACAAAGATAAGTTCTTTAGATACTAACCAACGAATATATGCTAACGTAACATTGTTTTCACATCAGTTAACATAGCATTACCAGAACTAAGAAAATAATGCACAACGACGAATCTAACACAACTTAAGCACGAATAAACTGTTAACATTAACAAAGTTCCACACTTAACACCTGTAAAGTAACAGACATTGCATACAAAACGTAACCTATTCATACTTTTACCAAACATATCTCTAACATATTAACGTTAATTTTACATTGACACAGTAATATTTAACAAGAATTTATCATAACCTTGTTTAATTATCATACAGAGCAGTGAAAGTATGCTAACGTAACAAAGTTTCCACATTAATAAAGCTAACATAACATAACCTGAACTAAGAATATGATGTACAACGACAAACCTAACACCCCTTACGAGCGAATAAGCCACTAACATTAACAAACTTCTGCACATAACAGCAATAAAGTACCTAACACATCGTGCAAACGTAACCTAGTCACACTTTTTCAAGCATATCTCTAACATATCAATGCTAACTTTACATTAACATCGTAATATTTAACAAAAGTTTAGCATAAACCTGTCTAATCATCATACTGACAAAGAATATAATGCTAACGTAACAGATGTTTTACATCAACTTCGTAACATTTAACAAAAAATTCATCATAACCTCGTCTAAATATCATAATCCCCAGCGAATAATGCAAACATAACAAAGTTTTAACCAAACATAATAAAATAACAAAATTTTATCCTAACATAACATAAAAAAATAAGTTCTTTGAGTAAAATATCACAGTAAAACGTAATAATTCTTACTGATTTGTGCCAGAAAATCAGTAAATCAGCAAATCAAACCACCCACCCTACACCAGTCCCCTACCCGTCCCATCCACCTGTGATCTATTGACCTATTGATTCAAGTCATATTTCAAGTATCATTTTGGACAAACATAACATAAAAATATGTTCTTTATATACTAACCTACGAATATATGCTTAACCAACAAAGTTTTAGCACCAATAAAGCTAACAAATCATAACCGCGACTAGGAATATAGTGTACAAATGCAAACCTAACATACCTCGCGTATGAATAATCAGCTAACATCCTGAAAAATTCCCTACTGATCAAGGTAAAGTAGCTAACAGGTCATACAATACTCGATATGTTCCTACTTTTCGAGCATATTAGCAACAGGTAAAGCCGTATTATCTAACAAAATCCCTTAACAAAGTGACCAATCTATCAAAGATGCCACCATCTTGAACTATGAATTGACACTATCTTCATCAAAGTGTCACTCGTTTCGAGTATAACATATCATTTGACCCATGAATAAACGTAGACATTAGCAAAAGTCTAGGGCAAACCTAACATTATTCAACAAAAACTTAACCTAGGCTCACGTTTCTAACACATCATCGTCAGTTAACACAGTAATATCTTACAAAAACTCATAATTTCTCTAACAAATCAGTGTTATTTCCACATTGTCATAGTAATATTTGAGAACATAACGTATCTGAATCTTACGAATAAACAGTTTTCATTATCCAAGAGTATCTAAAGCAACACATTACCTTCCGAGAAACCCAGGGGATGCGCCCCTTGAAAGGGTGTGAATCCTTAGGGGGATCACCCTGAGTGCCAAGTGTAAGGGGCTTTAGGCCTCAGCCCAGCGCTGAGGCGTTACCCTCCCGGAGGGGTAAAGCCCGCATATAGGATTCATCGCTAGGACATGAGCAAACTCTCCTTTTGGCTGGATTTCTTCATCATTCAAGTTTGATTATGCTAGAAACCCGCTAGAAT
>JABUQX010101633.1:0-25000 GCA_015478945.1 Trachelipus rathkii
ATACATATAATCAATCCTGAATACGATTTAGATACCTAATAATAAATAAATAATAATAATATTCACATAAGATAGAATTATCACTCATAAAAATCATATGACATAATGTTTTTTAACTCGTATGAAATTTTGTAATAATTACTCTAATTTTACAATATATTAATTTTTTATAACACTAATTATATAAATAAAATGTTAATATAAATCATATTTAATTAGAATCAAATATAAAATATGACAATACATAATAACATAATAAACTAATTAAAAATAATAAATACACTAATCATCTGGATAATAATTGTTAATAATAATAATTTACATAGAGATGAATGATTTTCATATCAATTAAATAGAAATAAATTTATGACAAATATTATTTGCATTTATATTACATATAGCTAAGATTATTAGTTTATTTTAAAATAATAATGCATAATAAATACTTCGAAAATTTAATAACTCAACTAATAATAAATCAAAATACATTAATCCAATAAAAGTCTTACTAATATATATTTATAAACAATAAATACTTTAATAAGCCATTTTAACTATAATAATAATAATAATATATAATAATAATAATAATAATAATATAATATAATAATATAATAATATATAAAACTAATATAATATAATAATATAAATAATAATATATATAATAATATTTTAAACGAATTTGTTTCTTATGACAATAATATATAATAATATAATATTTATTAATAATCAATAATCAATAATAAAATGAAATATAATAATGTTGGACTATATAAAATACATTGTCGAAATTGGTAAACATTTTGATAGATCATTACAATCACCAACTAATAAATAATAATTCATAATAATAAATACAAATAGAATTTACTATGAAATATGTATTTAAGATAATACCTTAAATAAATATATATAAAATCTCAAATTCCCGATTGTATTATATTACAATAATATAATAATAATATAATAATTATGAAAATAAATAATGATACTCATTAATGATCTATAGTGTGGAATTTCTGTATTGCTATAGATAATATATTAATATAACAAATAATTAATTTCAACAATCGTTATTCACTGACGGGAAAATGAAAATTAAATAGATATTGTATCACTTAGTCCAAGATTTTACACAATTCATTTTAATGAGCTCATGCTAATGTATTAATAACATTATAAGCAATGCATAATTTTTAACCACCTAGTATAAGTAGAATTAATGGTGTCACTATCTTACACTTAAGACAAAACAAAGGTGAGTCTCTGGTTAGCGTTGCGACCAAGGAGAATATTAAAATATATTGTATCATAATTTTATAAAGATTTGAAAGAAATATGATGATAATAATAATACATACATATTCATCATAAATATTATGTCTGGTGAAGTAATAATAATAACTTGTATATATTAACACTTAGACTGCATAATCGTTTACATATTATCAGACAAATGTTCATATAGATACAAATACATAATAATAATAATAATAATAAGTCATTTCCGGTCTGCTTTACGATAAATATTCTCCAATGATGACCAAGTAAGGCGCAGATATAACTCTCGGGAGAGAGTGGCGAATCTCCGCGAAGTACATTAATAATACTTGCCTTCAAATACTCACGTACAGACTCACCTCACACTACCTCTCTCCAGTAATTACTGGAAACTTTGGACTATGCCAAAAGCTGAATAAAAAATGTTCAAAAGAGACACAAATTATGTTTGAACGTACTAATGCACATCTTATCCGAACATCATTAAGCCTAATATTTTATCTCCGGTTAGTTCTTCAATTATAAATACTTTAAGGGTAATAAACTAGGAAACAACTTTTCTAGAACACGCATTTAATTAAATAATAACTATATATATTTCTCTCGTTTAAATGTTTAGATTATTCGTCAAATTTCATTTACATTTATTATTATTATTTTTTAGTGCTTCTTATTGATGATATTTATCACTCCCTAGTATAGAAGGCCAAAATAGGATTACCAGAGCGTTTTTTGCAACATAATATATTATATACTATATGTAGCGTATAATACATTAGTATCAGAGCTATGATAAGTCTTTATAATAACAATATTAATATACAGATAAATTTTTTATTACATTTTAGAAACTATATATATATAGCAAAAACTAAAATAAAAAATATATAATCTTGATAACAATTTTCTCTTTTAATAAACGACATTAATGAGTTTGAATAAAAAAAGGTACCAACGAGTTTTAATTAATAAATCACTGCACGTGCTCAATATTTTCCATCCATTAAAAAATAATGATAAAATATTATAATAATGTTTACACTCATATCTGTATATTATAGGATAAATATTATTATTTATATATTATTAACTATACGATAAAACTTTTTCTAAACATAACGTTATTTTAAAAGCAATATATACTATAATAATAAAAAATATTTTGTTTTTGTGTTTTCATCTTTTCTGATAGTACGATTACCGTGCATTGGTTCATAAATAATACTCAGAACTATACGTAGTAATAATAATAATTATATTATACTTAATTTATATATATTTTAATATTTTATCTAATTATTATATACATTTACTATTGTTTTATCTATATTATAATATATATCCCCTACTACTTAAATATTTATACCCATTAAACCCTTCGTTCTATAGAAAGCTGTCTTATGTATCTGCTGTAATTTTTAACATCCATAGCGGCCAATCAACTAAACTTATAATGTTAATATAAGTACTGGTTTATATATATATTATTATTATATATATAATATAATATATATTATATAGAGCTGGGAATTATTACTCTCAGTTAGTTATACTAGTATTTATCATTAATTTACTCGTTTAATTTTTCATTATCACGAATTAAACGTATATATATATATTTTATGTTATCCACTTTAATAATTATAGAAATATAACGGATACTTCTTATTAGCTCACTGATTATTACAATTTTCTTGTCGTTACGCAATGATGCCATATTTATCGAATAAAATTTTATTAATATATTATTTTATATATATATTATATATATTTAATATATATTAATATATCTATATAAATATATTTAATATTAATATATATAATATAATATTATTTATAATTTATATATTAATATATATAATATATATATATATATATTATTATATATATATATATTAATTATATATATAATATATATATATATATAATATATATTATATTAATATATATATTATATATTATATATATATATATTAATATATATTATATATTATATAATAGTTATATATAAATATTTATGATATATATTTTCTAATTGCACTAGTTAAAACTAAATAGTATTTAGATCTATATTTATATATCAATAATTTGCTATGAATTTTATTAATTTATCATTGTTTATTTATTCTTAACTCTTTATCTTTAGGTTCTTAAAGAAACGTATTAATTACATAATAGAAGATACATGGTGAAGACCTTTTGAGTTATCTAACATTTTATAGTACTATTTTACAATAGTATCAAATCCAAATCATAATCTTGTTTACAAATTAGAAATAAATAATATTTACTTAATTAATTAGATGTTTTCTTTTTAAATAGGTAATTATACCTTAAATATATATTATATATTCTTCAACTCATTTTTTTATTAACCACCTATATATATATATATATATATATATATATAATATATATATATTATATATATATATTATATATATATATAATATTATATTTTAAACGTTAGCAATTACCGACGGAGAAGGTTAAATTTCTTTGCCGAATTAACGAATAGCGATAACGTTGTTAACATAATTCGTTAACCCGGAAATTAACGATTAACGATTAACGACGCTAGCGTTTTGTTGATTAACGGTGCCTTGCACACGTGGGTGTATCTCACTCTACTATATAAGTAATAGTACCTATAGCCATATATATCTACCACTATACAATAGTTATCACTATATATATATACTATATATATATATATTCTATTACCGTATACACACCTCGGCATGCCTTCTCTATCATATAATCTATTCCAGGTCTATATAAGATTTTTCTACAGATTGAGAGGCATTCATTGTATTGAGAGGTAAATGATTAGTAATTAGGAATGAAAGTGGGATACATATAATATTATATTTATATTATAATAATATATATATATTATATATAATATATATATATAATATTGACTCTAATTTATTTTTTGCGATTAGAGAAAGTTTGATTGAAATTGAGATTGTTGTATAGAAATTGTATACAAAATTTAATAATTATGTACACTTGGCTAAATTATTTTTAATTTAATTAGTATTTATTTGTGAGTCTTTTAATACTATAAGTATAATATATAGTATATATAAATATAGCCCGGAAGAAGTGTTTTACTAAAGAAGGAAGTGAATTAAAAGAAAGATTTATAAATGATTGTGAGAATTATAACCTGAAAAGAAAATAGGAACAGAAACCTGTGAAAAGATTTTATTTAACTGAATTCGTGCGATCAGATTCACATGATAGATGCGCTGATGATGTTTTCGAGTCAAATTATAAATTATTACCATTAAATAGTATAGTAAAGGATTTATATATTTCTGCTCAAAGACACTCATCATCATCTGTGAACGAATTACCTATATATACAGACAAATTATGTTTGGAAGAGCAAAAGAGAGAGGTCCAAGAATAAGAGTAGAATGAGAGCTCGTGAGAGTTGGCTACACCCTGACTCATTCGAGAGAGTGGAAGGCAAGGAGTATACATTGAGCAAGGCAAACTGAGGTTGAGTATTTTCAATCATAAAGAATCAGGAATAGTTATCCATTTCCTGATGAAGTAAACTCCATAATGGTGTGAATGTTTTATTTGAACCACAGGAACAGCAAGGTGGATTCGAGTGCAGGACAGCACATATATGACGAGTGTTGGTATGAGGTCATTTGTGAGGAGAGTTAGGTAAAGAAAGCAGAGAGAGGAAGAACTAGAGAATTAACTATATAAATACAGGATATTATCAACTTTTAGAATACTACTCTTCTCTATCATTTCTAAATGGGAGAGCGTCTTTATTTGCTCGCAGATATAGGTGTGGAACCTAAAATAACCAGGATGAGTGATTAACATATAATCCACTCAGAATAAGGCGGGAGAGAGAGTCACCGCAATATCAATGAAAATAATAACGTTTTTCTTAATTATCCCTGAAAAAAGACAAGCGAGAGCTGGGATTCAGAGTGAGCCACAGTAAAAGTATGCACCACACATAATCTCAGTGTATGTTAAGTGATTTATGGGTACTCACCTAAGATTAATGCTCAAGTAATTAATTTAATATTTATCACTAAAATAACAATCTCTGATGAAAAAATTCGTTTTCATTATTATTATTCACTTTAAATAATTAATATAAATAATTAATATAAATAATAATAATAAAATTATTAAATTAATAATAATTAATAATATATATTATAATTAAATTAATATAATTAATTATATATAATAAATTATCATATTATATAATAATTATAATATATTAAATTATAATTAATATATAATATATATATAATATAATAATTAAATTAAATTAAAATAATAATATAATATAATATTAATAATTATATAAATAAATTAATAAGCGATAGAAAATGTAATATAATAGCCAAAAAAAATTAAAAATTCAACATATAAAAAGTAAACTATTCACATAAATGTGTCAAATAATAAGTTCCATTTAAAATAAGACAACAGAAATCATTTCAAATTACTAAAAGCTTATCCAGTATGAAAATAATAAATCACTATATTATTATACTCAATTCTAAGAATAAGGTAGTGTCCATAAATCACATAAATCAAACCTCTAAAGTAGGGGGTCATTTAACAGCCATTCTGGAAGGTTCAAAAGGATAAGAGTGGGTTCAGGAACACTATCTACTATAAGATTAGATGACGTTTGAAAGCTGTCTCTTTCTTTTGATAGCATGAGGAATATTTTCTGTTGTAATGTTTGTTTCAGAAGTAAGTTCAATTTTATCTTGTATGTGTTACTCGCGACTATAAAGAGCTTTGTTGAAGACTTAATTTGTTGCAATAATTTCGCCTCCGAACTCACTGGAGTGGACATGCACATATCACAAGGACGCAATCTGTAAATTCCGGAGAGATTAACTGTGTTTGTGTTGGACGAGGTATTATTAATATTTGTGTTTCGAGAGTTATGATTTAGTTCGAGACTTTGATCCGGAATACCGATCACATGTGTATACATTCCTATAAGAGGCATTAATGATTAGTGTTAATGAACAGAAATGACCCAGTCATATACGATAAATTAATTAAAGTATATTGGGAACAATAATTAGATAGCTTATACTCTCTTCACATAATAATGTGTTTCAAAACAATAGTATCTCCATACACAATAAGTCATGTTTTTGACTCAACTTGATTTTCCCTTAGAAAGAAGATCACACAAATGACACGAATATTATTTGTATACTAATAAAGAATTCTCATATTCCTATAATATTGTAAACGACACGTATCTGGTAAATATCACATGATTAAAGAAAAGACACCCCCTAATCTTATTTTTATTGTAAGACGCACTCGATAAGATTTTTTCTTGTTTCGTGTGTGTGATCGAATAAAGATATAATCTCATAATACCAGAGTTGAGTGCTCCTCTACTTATTATGTATAAAAGTGTAAAAATTAAATTAACTTATAAACCCTTAATTTGTATACCTGATAATGGTAACTTCTCTATGTATCAATAGCAATTCTCTTATAAAATTAAAGCTATATATATATAAATTTAATATATGAGTTAAATAATAATTTTTATTGAAGTTTTAAAACGAGCATCAAATATTCAATAGTTACTAGACTATACAAGATTATTTTATGGTGGTGAATAATAATGGCATCTAACACTGAATTTATTTTTTATATAGTTTATTTAATATTTAAAATCTAATTTTGATTCGATGTCGAAAATATCGTTCTGTGAAAATATTGGCATGTACAATATATAGTTAATTTAGTAGAATAATTATTTGATATAAAGGTGTGTAAATAGAATTTATTTGAATTGATTTTATTAATTATTAGTATATTTAGAGGCCGCTACCTTTCACTAAGATACTCGGTATCTTTTATCAGTATCAACTAATTATTTGCGATATCTTTAATTATTTTTGTTTTTTTACATAAGGTCTCATAATTTATATCCCAGTGGATATTCACGTACTCTCCACTATTGAAAGGTAATCTCCGGTCAATGTTTTCTATTTAACCAGTAGAAAATTTCTTGTAGAATATTCAATAACATTTAAACCAAACTAATTAAAGGAAGACCGTATATTATTTGTTCGAAGCGAATCTTGGTAATCTATTCCCACTGAAACTATGTATATAATTTTATTTGGATTGTGAAGTATTAATAAACTGTGTTTATTACCTAATTTCTCGTTCCTCCTACTTGATTCTCTTGGTTGATAGATCAAGCTCCTATATTAAAATCGAAAGTTTTCACAGGCGACATAGAGATGTATAAACTTATCCTTTAGTATATTCAGTGTATTATATTATCAGTGTGACTCTAATTTTTACATATGGGTCATTTTATATTTATTTGGGTGTTTTTTATAGAAACCTTGTAGTGTTACTAGTACTCTAAATAGTTTTGTGGCTTTTATCAGCTAACACTTCCAAAATTGCTATAGAATTTTCATATTTCCATTTTCAAATCATACGGTATGATAATTTCCTCGACGAATATTTGATGAGTGTAACAAGCATTTTGCATAGTTTTTCACACTTTTAAGAAAATGAATTAGTAAGAACTGATGTGAAAGTAAATGAGTATATCATTATAAGCCACAAATCGAGCGGAGATATGAAAACTTATGCTTCTCAAATATTTATATTTGAATATATATTTTTTTGAATACTTTAGAGGCTATTACCCATATAGCCTGTTAATGGGAACTTTATACTCAGAACACGAATATTCTCTTTTGAGTCTTTCCTTTTGCGTGAGTTTTCACGTGAGAGGATGTTTATATATATATATGAGTAGATACGGTTGACTTGAGCCCTTACTATTATTAAGGATAAATTTTATCTTCTAACCTACTATATCTAAATCAAGTATATATTCGGTATAGTACTATCCAAGGTTTGCGGCCACATCTTAAATTTACATCCACTTAGTATCTTTCAATCTCATATTGTGAATAGTACATAACATTTCCTACGATTTATTCTCATTTTCACTTACTCATATATACTCAAAATCCCATGTATAATCATTACTAATTCTCTTTACTCTTAATGGAAGTTTCTATATAGGGATCAAAACTGGTTGAATAGCTTCTCTCTCCCAGGTTTTTATAGCCAATAAGTGAGATAAACGCCTTTCCAGAGATACAAATTTAAGGCATGTTAATGATACAAAATAATTAAATAATTACTTCCCTCTCACTTAATCAATAAGTCCTGGTTATATAATATACTATACGACTATAATATACTCGAGAGAGAGAAATCTCCTTGACTAATGTCTCCCACTCACAATTATAGTACTATATATTAAAAGTAAAATAGTAAACTACAAAGATATTTATGAATACAAGAAAAATCATTCAAGGAGAGATTTTAAATGCTTTTTAATATACTCTATATATATAACTAACCTATTTAATCTCTTTTAGCTTTACTCTCACTTTATTATAATTTAAATTAATATACATATATAGTATTATTCTATATATAAATTTACTCAATTTAATATTTAGTAAGATATGAAATATGCTTTTGAAAATTTGCTTTACCATTAAATAATATCCATCTATAGTGAAAAATTAGAACGCTGAGTGGTGTTCATTCATAATTTTTATTGATTATCTCACTTATGAAAGATTTCTTATTATGAGCTCATATTTATATTTATCGAGGTTTTCTAAGAGTAAACGCTGGAATTGAACTATTCACTAGCGATTTAATTGTGATACTATTTTATATTAATATAGTGGAAATACTTAGACTCACAGTCATTTATTATTCCGATGTAGTATGATAATATGTAATGACTGAGTCGCTTTTAATAATCAAAATATATCTCACTCTCATCTCGACGGTGAGAGTCTAGGATTATACTGCTTTTATATTTTCACCTTTTCACATGACAACTTCACTACGCATACTTTCTCTATTCTTATTACTTCAATTCATGTTTGGTTTTAAATCACTTCTCTCTTCTCTTTTATCACTACTTTTTTAGGCTTTACATGAATCTATCTCTTCTTTATCCTGTGCCTTACCCTACCTCCACATCTTGCTAATCAGATCTCTGGAATTACTTTCCGTGAGAGCTAAATCATTCTTGTCTCATATAACGACGATTGTCTTGGTAAACGCAGCTATTGTTATATTATTATGAAAAAATTCTACCAAAGGGGATATCATCAGTGGTTTAGTTATTATTAGATAATATTCTAATAACTTATAATTACGAGTTTTTATATTATTATCTAAATTTCTAATCCATTAGATTTCTATCATTATTCGAGCTTATTAAAAACATACCCATACTAATAATTTCTTCATCTCTTTATGAGGGCAAGTAACCTACGAAAATAATAATAAGGAGTTCTCAGGACTTTTCAATGAATATTCAATCCTATGTTATTTTTATCACCCATTAGCTATCCCTTTCCTTTGGTACCAGCCCTGACGTAATACGTACACCTATCACAAATTTGTTAACTAGAAACCTAATTAATGTCACCATTGGGTACTTTGCAGTTTGTATACAATCAATAATGGTGAAAAAAGTACTCTATTGGTACGCATAATTATCAGTAGATTTTTTATAGTATAAAATAATAATAATATACTCTATATACTCACATAACGTACTAGGTTAACTTGTATCTACAAATATGAGACTTGATTATGATAATATCATTAAACTGTTTATAATACTTTCTTAGATGTGATGTATTTATTTAAATCATATCTGTAGGGTTAGATATATATGATATATCATTATTATATGTACTATATAGACTTACTATATACCTCTTTGGTGTATGCGCTTTTATAAAATAGCCGGAAATCTTACTTATAATAAGTAAGTGGATATTCGAGTCATCATCATTAATTACATTTCTCTTTTCTTTAATACCCGATATATAATTTATTATTAACGTAGTAAAATATGTATGTCAAAAAGATTCTGTTTAGTAATAATAGTTTGATTAGCCGAATATAGCTTTAATTATCCTTCTGTAATTTAATCTTTTAACTTTGGAAGCAGGTTTGATTTTACACCATCCAATTGACTTATAACTCACAATAGTTAATAGGGCTAACGAATTAGAGTAAACCAACGCGTCCGTTTATAAAGTCACCCAAATCTTAAACTACTTGCTCATATTATATATTGACTTCATAATATTTAAACTCCTACACCTATACTAAAAATTTAGGGAGCAATAAGATATTTTTATTGAGAGCATTTTTACCTGAGTACATGACCTTTTGGGCTTATTGATACCTATTTTCGGTGAGCCTATTTATCACCTTTATTTTAGTTAGATAATTTACGAGCGTTCTGTACAGACTTTGCCCGTCACACCATACATGTTTCTTATTGGATAGATGGGAACAGTTTTATACGCCTGAAGTACCTTATTTTGGAACTTATATTATACTAACCGGGGTTTTTTTTCCTCATGGGTCAATATAGTTTGTACCGCAGTTCTAGTATACGGTATTTTTCTGAGAGACTTAACCATATTAATTTATTCTATATATGGTGTACATCACATATTAAAATACTTTCTAATGTTTAGCGACTCAACATAACACCACTATATTTTATTAAGTCACCCCGATAGGAGAAATATGCAGTGATATGCAGCGAATCGAGCACTGACTCAAAGCAGGCGTCTTATTTTAGCAGATTCGGCACTACCGTCTGATATGCAAGCGTATTACGGTATTGAGAAGATTGGGAAAAAAACAACTGAGAGAGATAGTCGGCAGATATTAATCTTCCCGAGTCCCCAAGGATCAATCAATTATTGGTTAATTTATGATCCCAGACAGAGGGTAAGCGAGACATGATTCTGATTTGCTCACCGGTTACACTTGTTGACTATAGTACCTCTTATATCCTATTAGGGGCCTTAATGCTGACGTTTATAAAGATGTCTGTGTGAGACGCTGGGTAAGATTACATTTATGTATCTTTTTTATTCGATTTTAGAGAAAAGCTTTTAGCAACGAGTGTGAGTTGCCTAGAGGCCAATGAAGTCATTATTGTGGACCACAATAGATGAGTGTGACACCACTTTACTGGTCTAGACCGAGGGTAATAGTATCCGTAGGCACTCGCAGGTTATAATTTATTTGCGAATTCTAGAAGGAATCCGCACCTATATGTATATGGTCTTCTCAGATGAGAGGGTTCAAGACTTTTGTGGAGCCCACGATACAGTGAGAGTTTTGTGTTGGGGTTGACACTTATGGATCCTTACCCTTGGGACCTATTTTGTAGTGTTTCCGGCCACGGTAAAGATGTTCAGAGAGCGGCGCACAGATACCCTTTGGTTTAAGACACTGAGGTCAGTTTTTCTGTTGCGCTTATCGGTAGTTCACTCTGCTCATTACCAAATTCTTTATTGTGATTTCATGTTATATGGATAAACTGTATACGGATGTCAGCTAATTGTGCTGAACTCCGGACACGGATAGTAGTGATTTAGTCGCTCTTGCACGATGTGAGGGATAATTGCGCCTTATTATTTGATGTCTTATAGCCCTTGTTTGTGAATGACATTGAAATAGCTATAGTGTGATCGGCCAGTTATGGAGACTTATAATACCGAAAGTCAATTCATCAACTGGGTCATTTTGCCAGCGAAGTGATTGAAATCTTTGATGGCGTTTGATATATCTAGGTTACAGATTATATTCACCGCAGAGTGAGTAGGGGATGAATACGAATTGGAAACTATAGAATGATCTGAGAGAAAGACAGTTAGGGTGTTCGAGATTAGTATTGAGTAATGTAATTGTCTAGGAGGGACGCAGGGATTAGGGTAAGGAGTCTGAAGATGCCTAGTGAAGTGGTGCAGTTAGAGGTGCCATACGTGGGATCATGCCAATGGTATTTCTACTGTATAGAAGCTCAGACAGTGCCATAAGTCCGGAGAAGGAAGCACAAGTTGACCCAATCTACTTAGTATAGCTATGGGAGTAAGTGTATATCTGGGTGAGAGTGTCGGGGAGGGGAACCGATCCAGACAAACAGGAGATCGAGAGGGAAAGAGATTTCTAGAGATGCGAAAAATAGATTGCCTCACTCCAAGTAAGTATCTTGACCACGGACAGCATCTATCCTCTGAGTACTCCGAACCCTAGTAATTCCGTAGAATAGCCGCATGGAGTCAGTGTGGAGTAGAGTCACTAGGTAAAGGTATGATAGAGGAGTTGGATCTGCAGATATCGTGTATTGGTGTAACCTAACGTTAACTGACTTGATGCAGTAACGAAGCTATCACCTGACATGAGAGTTATTTTTATAACATCTAATATAAATAAAATGGAAGCCGATAAATATACCGTCTCGGAAGAGAAGACAATCTCTGACCTACCAAAACCAGAAGTAGGGGGGAAAAGAGAAGAGTGATGGATAGGAGCGGCAGGCACGACCTCGCACGGGTGTTAAGCACTGAGTGATCGGAGCAAGTGTAGATGGAGAAGGAGGAGAAAAATGTGGAGATTTAGGACGCGAGCTCGAAGGTGGAGTACCTGTTCTGAGAGTCTGGTGGGAAGAACAAACAGTTGAGATGGTACGAAACATGTTAGAAGAATGAAAAAGATGAGAGATACGCGGCCAAAATGTTACGAGTGCTATAATACGACAAAAGTCAGCGGGAGAGGAAACTCCAAGGTTAAGGTATGAGGTAAAGAGAGTAAGGATGGACTGTTGTGGCAGCTGCAATGAAGAGGACGAAACCTCGAACAGGTGGAGGTAAGAGGAGATGTACCGAGACAGGGACGGCATGGAGGGGCTTCGTAAGTAAGAGGGCACAGCCCTAACCTACACGCTTGGAGTGAGATAAGATGATATAGTATATATTATTATATTTATATATATATATTATATATAATATATAAAGTATTACTGTTATTTATTATAAAATATATAATTGAGTGAGGAAATAAAATAACTTATCATAAACGTATATAGGGCAAAGAATATATTACGAAGGGACTAGAATAAGAACATAAGTATAAAAACTAGTATAGCGGAAGTAGAGATGAAATTATTATAGGATATATATATAATATATATATATATATATATATATATAATATAATATAACATATATAATAATATAATATATATATATATATATATATAATATACTCATTTTATATAATATATATATATATAATATAAATACATAATATAATAGAATATAGGTATTTGAATGAGTAATATATATATATATATATATATATATATTATATTTATATAATATATATATATATTTATTATATATATTTTATTTTATTTATATAGTTATAAAAGTATATAATGTATTTTTGAGTTTTGCAAGTTAATTATATTTTTCGTTATTAAAATTGATGTGAAAAGATTTTTTTTAAGTTTATTTTCAAGTAAATTATCAAAGAAATTAGTTTTAAATGTGACATTGAAAGTCTGACGGTACTCTCATGTACCGTTTTCTAAATTAACATAATAAAAAAAAAATTCGGAGAAGAAAAAAGTATTTTGCAAATAAATCATCTTCTACACCCAAAATAAAGTTTTATATCTCAGAATAGAAAAAAACTATAAAAATAAATGAAAAACCTACTCTCGTACTGAAAGGGTTAAATAATATTGGCAATCGATATGATAAATTTCCGAAAACAGAGGGTGATTTAATAAATATATGTACATAATTTAAATGGTATTTAAAATTACATGTGTTTTTAACTATAAAACCTGTTTCCAAAAGATTAATGTATAATCAACAATCTGGGCGGAAACGTTTGAAAACCTAATGCTCCAATACGGATTTTTAGTAGCGGTACCAGGGGGGTATGGAAAAAAAATTATGAAACAATTTTCAAGAAAAGAATACCGCATTCACGTACAAAAAATCTCCGATTTTCGAAGAATTTTCCCCTTTCACGTTTCTAGATCAAAGGTTTACTAAAATCTTTTTGCAGACAATTCTAGAGCCGTGTGAATAGGCTATAAAGAGCACCAATTTCCACATAATGTGTTCATAAATCAGCAAAAAATATCAATCAAAAACAAAGAGAGGTAATAAATAAATAAATAATAGAAATGATATATAAGAAATAAATCAGGTAACATCAGATATATAATATAGCTATACTATATATAGTATATATATATATATATATATATATATATATATTATATATATATATAATATATATACTAGTATATACATAGTATATACCTATATATTAGTAATATATATATATATATATATTAATATATATAATATATATTAGTATTATATATATCATTAACAATAATATATATAATAAACTATATAAAATAGAATATATATATATATTATAATATATATAATATATATATATATAGTATAGTATAATAATAAATTATAGGTAATAATATATAATATTATAGTATAAATATAGATATCAGTAATATATATAGTATATAATATATCTGGCTAAATATATAGTATATAGCTATATATAGTATATAAAATAATATATATATATATATATATATATATATATACTATATATAATATATATTTAAATAGTAACCAAAAGTTAAACAAAAGGTTAGTTGACAGGGCCCAATTTTTACTCCGGGCTGAGCCCAATTTTCCACTCCTCTAATAAAAATAGACATAAAACTCTTAATTTTCAACCGATTTTGACCAAGTAAACACCAAATCGCAGCTTTTTCTAACGTCTAAAATGTCGTTTTTAGTGTTTTTCTGTATCTGTAGTCATTGTTTTGGCATTTTCATCTTTTGAGAACCTATGTTTTTTGAACATTTGTTTGCCGAAACTAAACATAACTACAGCATTTAATTTCGAAATTAAATTAACAACAAACAATGAACTTTATTAGACGAGATTGGGAATATTATCTAAATTATTTAGGAACCGAATTTTGAAATTTGACCCCTTATCTGAGAAATAATCGATTTTCAAAACCTACTTTTTTGGAGGTTTCCAAATTGAAAAATTGCAATATTATTTTTGTGTTTATCCGATCTGCATGAAATTTTCAGGACTGTTATAGTCGGGAAGATACACAATTTTTATTTAAATAAGTTTTTTTTATGTATATGCAGTAGTTTTGAAATTTTATAATAATATATATAATACATAATAATAATCAATACTATAATATTAACAATAATATTTTCATAATTCCTAAGACGTTAATAAGATAAATAAATAAATAATAATAATAATAATAATAATAATAATGAATAATAATAATTATTAATAAATTATTAATAATAATTATTAATAATAATAATATTATTATTAATAATAATATTAATATTATCATTAATTTTATTATTAATATTAATATTATTATTATTAATAATAATATTAGATATTATCATATAATAAATTATTATTATTCATTATGTTATATTATTTGATTATAATAGATAAAAGTTTATTATTCTCTGATTAATTTATTTTTATTATTGAATGTATTGTATACTTTATTTAGTATCAATTATATTGTTATTATTATTATTAGTATTATTATTATTATTATTATTATTATATTATTATTCATGCATTATTATTATTATTTATTATTAATAATATAATAATAATAATAATATTTGATAATTAAATTTTTTTTTCGATACATCTGTAATCATTTTATTTTCAAATGTTTTATGAGAGAGAAAGAATTTTTTCATAGCATTGAAATAATATTTCTTTTCGATTGAAGAAATTTTCTTTAATATTTTCCTAAAATAAAATAAAACTACTGAATTTATTTCCGTACCAAGCTTTCGTCCGTCTACGTGGACATTTTCAAAGACATTTTTAGTTTTTAGATTATAACGATTTTGATATTATAAATATCCAGTGACAAAAATTAGCGAACAAAAATAGAAATAAAAATCAAACTAAACAATTTTTTAAAAAAGATGCAAACCTTTGCACCAAAAACTTCTTCTTCAAATGGGAACGACAAGTATACAGAAAATTTGAATATCATTTAATTATATTTTATATTTATCAATGGTTTGTGTTTCCTTAAGAGCAATGAAATATAAAATTATAATATAAAATATAATGAAATGTCAAATTTTTTAAGCATCTTTTAATAACAAAATAAGAATGTATTGATATTAACACTTTTGTTAATTTAAAAATCATTAATTTTATTTATTTATTTTTGTTATTAATTTACACGATATTTATATTATCAAAATTTTCAAAATCTAAAAAATAAAAATTATTTCTTGAAAATGTCCGATGTATATGGACCAAAGCTTGGTACTGTAATGAAATCGGTAGTTTTATTTTATTCTAGGATAATAATAAAGAAAAATTTTTCAGTTGAAAGAAATATTTTCAGGTGGCTTGAAAAAGCAACAAAATCATACATTATTAATTATTATTATCTATTATTATTATTAATATTATTTTATTATATGTATTATTATTATTATTATTGATTATTTATTTATTAATTTTATTGAGTTAAATTATTTAATTAATTATGTATTAGATTATTATGATTATTAAATTATTAATTGAGGATTAATTATATTATTATTATTTTATTATTTTAGTATATTATTATTATTAGGTAATTTTATATTCATTATCTTTTATTATTATTTTATTATTAATTATTTAATTCATTTTACTTCTTTTTATTATTATTTTATTATTATTGGTTAGATTGCTTAATTAATTATTATTAATTTTATTTATGATGTATTAATTATTAATTATTAATATTGATTTTTATATTATTAAATTATTATTCATTATTAATTTAATTCAGTGATATTAATTATTTTTATTATTATCTTTATTAAGATGAAATTATTGACTATTAAGTATTTATTGGATGATTAATTCTTAATTAATTGCTCCAAATAGTGTAGCATATTAACTATTTATTACTTTTGCAATTTCAATTTATTATTTTTAATTGATTAATTATTATTATTATTATTAAGCAAGTTTTAATATCTATGTTAATTAATTACTGTTTTAATTTAAATAGGTATGATGAAAATGACATTCCTGTTGATGTTAGACTCCTGGACCTTCAACTCTCAAAAAAGGCCTCTCCCGCTACCGATCTTAATTACTTCTTTTACACAAGCCTCTTTGGTGATTTTCGAGTTGAGAAAATGAATTATTTGATTTCAGTTTATTATGTATCATTTTCAGAAGTGCTTTCGAGAGCTGAAAGATCTCCTCCATTTTCTTATCAGGTATTGTTATTATTGTTCATTATAAATTTCATTCAAAAAGTGCCCTCACAATCACTCCTCACTCCATCACCTTTTAGGATTTAGCAGCAATCTATTGTAAGGAGTTAGTTCTTTCTGACAGCAGCTGCTTGCTTGCTGGCCTTGGTTCTTTCTGAACAGCAGCTGGCTTGTTCTACTGCGGTATATTCTTTCTTCATTAAATTCGGTTACATTCGCTTTGATTATTCTAATTTACAATATGTCGAGCACCTCCTTTCGGAATCAGAGCACAACCTCATAGTATCCATCGAAACTAAGATTCTTTAGCATTCCTTCGCGAACAAAACTCTCTATTCTTTCACTATCTCTTTCCAAAATTCCCAAACAAAAGCACACGTTACACGCATTTTCACAACAATCTTGCCTGTTCTTTGTTACTGATATGGACTCTTCGAATTTTAAACTTTGCCTTCGATTCTTTTGCTTATATAATATTACATATATCTGTTCCGGTGGCTTATCTAATTTTATTGACAACACTAATTTCTTTGACTCTCAAAGTTCCAAAGTAGAACACATTTCTCTCGCCTTCTCTCTCGGAAACCTTTCTTGGAAACCATTGATAATTGCCAACTTCTAATTCTGAGAAGTCATTTATATGTCTTTTACTCACATCAAAATAAAGTAGATTTTGCAACTCTCATCCCGTATCCTTAAACATCCTGGAGATGAACCCATTACATTAGACCTTTTCTTAACTACTAATTCGTCCCCGTATACTGTTGAACTGTTTTCTCTTCAGAGTTCTTCCCACCACTTCAAAATTCTGAATCCTGTCTATTTCTTCACGTTCACAGTAGAAAAATCCATAGTCATTACCGAAGAACTGTTCTGCTACTAACTGCTCGTACTGCTGTAATTGAGAGTTTTCCAATTTATAATACTACAGGATAGTGAGTATCTTTAGCCTTCTTCCAGTTGTTCCACAAATTCGACGTTTCATTATATGTCATTGTTCATCGCGGACCCCAATTTGAGAACGAATTCTTCATAGAGCTGCCCTCTTGTCCTCACTTTTATGGGTTTCATCGCCTTAGGATTTCAGCTTACCATCCCCATTCCATCTAGCTAATTGAAAAATTTCACCGCTGTATGAAAACTGATATTTTGGCTAGATTAAAGATTTTTTACTCACCTTGCTTATAAACCTCCTATGCCATCGCTAAACCTTAAATGATTCAGTATATTCACCCTTCCAAGCTGTTACAGGAACAACAGATTTGTACTCATAGATATTTTTTTCTCACCTCTCTTCAAGAAAAGATTTTAAAGTCATCAAGTAGAAACTTACAGCCAAAATGAAATAGTTGAAATTTGCGTGCCTAACGTATATGCGTTCTTCATACGATTTTTTTTACTACTACAAACATTAAAGACAGGAACTGATTTCTATGTAAGTATTGATCAAGCTATGATTACGCTAGAATCGCCATTTAAAGGACCTTTCCTTGCTCTTCAGCGATTTAATGAATGCTATAAACTAATCAGATTCTCAAAGTTGGTATCTGATAGGAAGATTATCGCAAACAGGCTCGAGGTACAGAAACAAATATATACGAATTTAGACTTAGCTGACGTAAAGTTTGCTGAAGAAAATTAGCAGATACTAATTTGTCGAGAAAAGATTTTCAAAGTTAGCAAACATTACAAAGCTAATAAAAAACTAAACTTAACTGTTAAATTATTAATTAGCTGATTAGCGAAAATATGCCCAACACTATGTATAATATATATATATATATATATATTATATATATATAATATCATATATATATATATAATATATATATATATATATATATATATATTAATATATTATATATATATATATTATATATATATTATAAGTATATATAATATATATATAAATATATAAAAAGAGAAAATATATACAACACTATATATAATATATATATATATATATATATATATATATATATATATATATATATATATTATATATATATATATTATATTAAACATACCATAATAAAGATATATATATAATATATATATATATATATATATATATATATATATATTCTAGGAACTAATACTCGAAGTGAAAAATCGAAGAATATTTGGGTTCTGTTCATGTGTGCTTATTTTGTTTCTGGTTCTTTCTGAAGATACTGAGGGACTTTATGAGATATGTTTAGAAAACAATCTACCAGACGCAAAACGCTCAGATAATCAAAGCAAACCTGCCAAAGCTATGTTGGATCCTGAAAATCCTCTCAAAGAGAGAATTCTCTCACTTTTTGACGAGTTTATTGAATACCAAGCATTTAATTAAATGTTTTGTGACTATTTTTCTTTTGACTTTGTTATTGTTTATATTAGCACTTTTAGTATTGCACTTTCATATGTAATCTTCTGTTTCCAATAAAAATTTTAAAAGCCAGATCAGTTTGTTATATATATATATATATATATATATATATATATAATATATATATAATATAGTATATATATATATAGTATATATATATATAATATATATATATATATATATAGTATATATATCATGAATATCATAATTTCGATATTTGAACATCATAAGTTACATCATATTTACATCATAAGTTATCATATATTTAAAGAAATAGTATGTTACTAATATATATAATATATATATATATATTATATATAAAAATATGTAGTAGAAATATATAATATATATATATTATATATATATTATATTATATATATATATATATATGGTAATTGTGGAGTTAAGCGTAGTATGATGAAAAATCGATTTTTTTTTTACAGATAATCGGTTTTTCTTAATATTTTCCTACCATGTATGATGGCATAAAAAGTGTTGACATATCTAACGCTTTGGATCTAGGTCCAAAAACTCGTTAAGGTTATGATAAGATTTACTAAATAGACTGACTTCCTGCATATACTTAACAAAACTTAACATACCTAACTTGAACTTATTGGGTTCAAAACCGAATCGTAACCTAAAAAAAAGTAAAACTTATTTTAAGTGACAGATTGCAATGGAAGTCTATCGAAACATCAATAATTATCGTTAAACAAAAATGCACGTGAAATTACCGAAAATCTTCCTTTCAGCAATAACACAATATCCAGAAGCATTGATGAAATGTCTGAAGATGTAGAAAATCAACTTATTTCTCAATTACGAGTGAAACAGTTTGCAATGCAACTTGATTAATCAACTTTAATGGGTAATGAATCACTTTCTTTGAGCATATCTAAGATATATGAATGATAATGAATTTAGAAAGGAAATGCTTTTTGCAAGATTCCTCAAAACGGATAATAAAGGTGAAACTATATTTAAGGGAGTCCAGTTTTATTTTAAGGTAAAAAATATTCCACTCGAAAATTTAATATGGTGCTCTTTCCAGAAGGTTTATAACTAATTTAAAAAATGCATTGTCAAAAGTATTTTGCATGAATTAATATAGAAGTACGATGGTTGTCTAAAGGCAATTGTCTTCGGTGCTTCGTCGTCCTTTGGGATAGTATTGTATCATTTCTAAATGAAACGGAGATTGGAAAACAGTTGGTTGCCATTAAAAGAGACATATTTTACCTCACAGATCTGTTTGAGAAATGAAATTCTCTTAATTAGCTGCTGCAAGAACATACTTGTGATTTAATATCTAGCAAAGAAGTCATTAATCATTAATGGTTTTCTAGGTAAGCATAAATTGTAGTCTTAATATCTCACACCTTGTGGTTTTGACCAGTTACCAAACCGCTTCAGTTAGCAGTGATGTAAAAGATGATGATTGTGTTGTGTATGTTGATCATTTAAAAACAATTTATGAAGACATGCAAGTTTGGTTCAAGGACCTACTAGAACTTAACATCCCAGATTGGGTGCTGATTCTATTTGATTTATATTTTGCTAATGTTGAAATTGATTTACAAAAGGAACTCTTTCAATTATGGTCTGATGAGGCAACCCGAAGTCTATTCAAAAAAAGAAAGCATGATATATGGAAGAATAGGACGTTGCATATAAATATTCGCTTTTACGGGAGAATGCAAAAATGTATGTCTTTATTTTCCCATCATCTTATCTTGTGAAATCTGACTTTAGTCGTGTAACACAGTTGCTAACAAAAAAATCGTAATCGACTTGATATAATAAAAAGGATGATCTTCATCTGACTCTCACAAAACTGGAGCCAGATATTAAAATGCTAATATCAAAACATCAGCCACAAAGATCTCATAAGTAGGGTCTATTAGTAAGGATCCTATTTAATAGCATTATAAATAAATTTATTTAAGTTGCTTGAAATAGTTTTTTTCTATTAATTCGGTCATTACAACTAAAAATATGTTTCAGTTTTATCAATTATAATTTTCGAAGTTTGTAATTTGGATTTTTTATATTATATTCGGTTGGATTAATTATTATCTTTTACTAACCTACAATTAAATGTTTAATTTAGTAATATTAGATATGAGGATATGATGGTCCACATACGTAAAGTTAGGACTCAAGGGGTTCACAAGCAAAAAAAGGTTGGAAACCCCTTGTTTAAACACTCTTCTTTATTCGATTAAATCAACATTTCACTCATTATCCTTTCACATGCCCAAACTATCTGTACGTACTTCCATTTATTCTCTCATTTATCCCTTTTTTCATACCACACAACTCCCTACTCTAATACGTTCATTCCTCATTTTATCAATTCTTCTCACACCTAACACGCCCCTTCGATTTTCCATCTGAACACCTTGTATTTTATGATTGATACCTCTTATTTCAGACCATAGTCTCACTACTACTACCACATTAACACGTAACAAATACCCTAATGTAAGACCCTAAGCGGCACTCAATGACCTAGTCACTTAGCATCCACACAACAATTTAAATTAAACTATCACCATCCTGATCATCACCAACTTTCCTACAAACTGCGTGATCCGTTCCCTTTCATCCAACAATAATATCTAATATTTAACTCATGATCCTGTTCCGCTGCTTACCATCTAAAATTAACTTTACACCGAGGCCTGTCCTTCACTACAACTATAACCTTACTCTTTTCTGCGTTTACTCTGCGACCTCCTGTTACCACCCGCCAAATCTCTTACCACTCCTGCTCAACATCTCTTCAGATTTGTCCAACATAAGACAAATCATCCTTATAAAATAGGTAGGTCACCCTCACTCTCTTCCATTCTCCATCATTCTAACGCCATCCCCTGTCACCCCCACCTCTAATTCTTTCATAACCACATCCATAATCAAATTGAATAACCAAGGAGACATAACACATCCCTGAATCACTCCGCTATTAATATTAAACCAATTCACTTTTACTCCATTTATTCTTATCACGTTTCACTATCTCTACAGATATTTTTTGATCCATTCAGAAGCCAACACCCAACACATATAATCACTAACAATGCATATGAGTTTCCGATTATCCTACTATAACGTCTGTTGCAAATTCATGGAAACCTAAATACAATTTATTTTTCTTCTCCCTCATTTTCTCAATCATTTGTTTCAATGTAAAGATTTGATCGACACCTAAACGAACCTTTTTCTTCACCAATCAGTCCCTCAGTCACTCGACGCACTCTTTTGACTAAAAATACCAGCATATCATCTTCCCCACAACACTCAATAAATTTATTTCCGTAATTTTTCTACAGTTTACTCTTATCTCACTTACCCTTATAAGTAAGGGTACTATTGCAACTGTTCAATCAGATCATATACCTCCATAACACGCTTGTTACACAACTTCCAAATGCAGTCGATCACCATCTCGCCTCCGTTCTTTATTATTTAACAGGAATTTCATCTATACCTGCAGATTTACCAAATTCTTGAACTTTCTCACTCAACCATTACCACATCGTCCATACTAATCACCTCATCCCATAAATACTTCTTCTTCTATATGGAACAAAACTAAACACATTCACTATCACTCTTCATTACTGTCAATGTTATGCAGATTTTCAAAAGTGTTCCCCCACACTCCCCTACCATCCATTTCATCAGTTACGGAAACACATCCCTATTCATTAATGTACGCAGATTCCCTTATTTTCATTCTTAGCCTTCTGATTCCTTCAGAAGAGTTTCCTATTCCTTGTTAGGCCTTATCCTCCTTTCAAACTGTTCCTTTATCTCTTTTTCCTATATATTATATATATATTATATATAGTATATATATATGATATTATATATTATATATTATAATATAATATATATATATATTATATATATATATAATATATATTATATATAATATATATATATATATATATATATATTAGTTATGTATACATTTACTTACATATTTTATTTAAACTAAAGAATACTATGGGGCAGTTGCACAGTAGGTTGCCTTAAATGCATGGCAGACCGCTCGCTGAAGCGCTCGCTTTAAATGTGCACTGCGCGCGAGTGGCGGTGCGTTATGACAACCATATGACACCGCTCGCGCGCAGCGCCCATTTGGAGCGAGCGCTTCAGCGAGCGGTCTGTCATGCATTTAAGGCACCCTGCGGTGCATCTATCTTATGGTATTTTTTAGTTTAAATAAACCATGTAAATATGTATATACGTAACTTTCCGAAGAAATTTCATTCTTGAAGAATATTTTATATAAATGTTGCCAAAGTCAAAGCTTTTTTTTGCATATTTAAATTTTCGAACCAAATATATTTAAATATGGGTATTTAAGATATTCGATAAATACGATTATCGGAAAACAATGGCCGATATCTCATAGGATTACCTTTTTCTATACCATTACCCTCCTTTCAACTTTTTATTCATATTGTTCTGTCTATTACGTATGGAACTTTTATTCTTCCTCTTTTCCTTCGTAAATTTTTCCATGCACCTTTTTTTCGAAACTTTATCCTTGCCTTTTGGCACATTCAACCACGCTTCTTTTTTAACTTTTAAAACCGCTTGATCACCTTTTCTTTCAACCATTCACTATTGACATTGTTTCTTTCTACTTATCACAACTACATAATTTTCTTGCACTAATAACAAACGCTTCCTTCAATTGCGTCTAGATCTGCTCAGCCTTCTTACTCTTACTTCTCTCCAGTTACTTTATTTTTCTTTCCTCCCCAACCAAGTTAATTTTAAATAAACAAGATAATATTCTGATATTACCATCCTCAACCCCTTCACTGATTTAAAATCCATCACATGCTTCAAAATTATTTCTAACAAAATCAATCATGCTCTTCTTTTCACTTCAACACCATCTTTACCTACATTAACTCTCATATACTTATATATAGTTTTGTGCTCGAAGAATGTATTGCTTAAACACAAACTTTCCTACCATTCACATTTTCTCCTGTAACTCCAAAGGCCCCTGTTATCCCATCTCTCTTTCGATCACCTATTCGACTATTCAAGC
>JABUQX010101634.1:0-5000 GCA_015478945.1 Trachelipus rathkii
ATTTTTATTCATTATGATAATAATTATGTGTTTTAATTGTAAATGTGGGAATTATAAAAATCATAATAATAAACATATTATTAATAATGATTATATATTTATATAGGTATCATTAATCTGACGTTTTTTAATGAAATTTACAATATTTGTTTTTTATATCAAATATTTATTAGTTAACCTGTTCTCGAATGAGAATTAGAATCCTAGCTTTACTCTTTCTTAAATTTCATTGCAAATGTAGTATTATTAAGAAGGGGACAATTGAATGTCAATCAGATTTGAAATTATTTTGTAATCTTAAAATTGAGTTTTTAACGGTATTTTCACGCATTTGAAAATATGCGTTTCATGAAATGCTATTTCTAAATAAAGCAGAAATAGTAATTTATTAATATTTTGTAGTTATCTGGTATCATTGACTAGGTTATTTTATTAATATAGAATTTTAATATTTTGTTTTTATATATCCAATAATATATTATATTTTATTAGTTGTGAAATATATGATATTATTTAAAAATTATTAACTTTATTAAATTAACGTATTCGTCGTAATTTTCAAATTAATAAAATTAGATAAAAAGAAATAAAAGAGCCTGTGTTCTAAATTTTTCAATCAATAAATAATTTTTTTTGGTTAACATTTTTAATAATTGAGTATTTTTTAATCGGAATTTTTGATTATATTGTATAGACTTTAGTCATATCCTCTCTTGAGCATTCAAAAAAGCATTAAAAAATATATATTTTAATTAATTGTTATTTCGTGTCTTTACTATTTAGAACGTTTTTTAAATGATTTCATAAAAATTGTTTTTATATAACCAATATTTCATTAGTTGTGGAATACCTAGTATTATATATTTAATAATAAAATATTTTATATTCTAAATATTAATTTTTATCTACTTTATAATTTTTATACACATTATAATATTAGAATACTCTTTAAAAGTATGATTATTTCCTTAATTTCAACATAATTTTGAATAAATTATTTGGTAAATTATTTATAATACAATGTGAGTTTATTTTTATAAATCAGGTATTATATTCGAACATTTTTGTAGAAAAGTAATATATTAAGTGTTCATTGAAATAGCTAATTTTATCAACGCAGAAAAGTAAATTTATATTATATTTTTATAGAATTTAATAGAATTGTAGTTTTATTTTAATAATAGAATATTTCAATATTTGTTTTATTCTTCATATTTATATATTATCATTATTATTGTGAAACCTTATTTAAATATAAAATTTATTTAACTTCAAAATTACAGGCCATTTTCTCTATAAATAATTTTTTCATCTGTCACAGCTTTGAACACCATTACCAATTTGACGAGATATTTCTTAAGAGAAATAGATAACCGAGTTTGGAGACGTTGTTTACTTGTTTATATACTTATTTCTAACACTTTGATTTTGATAAACATTAGAGATATTTCAAGACTATGATATTTCATATTTCTGTTTATATTCATTAAATAATTGACAGTTTTTAAGGTATTTATTTGAGCATATTGATAAAATAATAATATTTTATATATTATTTCATTGATATGTACAATTACTATAAGCTAGACATTGGATTTTTAAATTGTTTTTAGGGTGTATCTTATAGGTACGTTTTTTTAAATATGAATTTTATAATATATATTTGTTTTTTATAATCTATAAATAAATTAATTATTTACATTATAGTATTATAGATATATAAGAACATTTATATATAGTATTTTATAATAATATATATTATAAAATTTTAATACTTTATGAATAATTTAACGTCATTTATATTTATATGAGTTATAAATATATATTTCCTCACATATATAATATTCACTCTTGATCACAAAAACCCTATGATAAAAACGAGTCAGTTTTAGTAAATATGTGATATTAATTTTTTGTAATACCAGCGTTTGCTTATAACAAAACCAAATTAAAGAGGTTATTCATATTGGCTGAGAAGCGTGGGCCTCTTCCCTAAAAAGACGCGTGGGCCCGGGGCCATGGCCTCAAAGTCTGCTCCAATTTTAGTAATCGGCCGGTAATATATTTCAGCTATTATTGGAAAAAACAATATAAATTATAGTGTTATTTATATTTGCTATATGTCAATAATATTTAAAATAAGATGAAAGCGATATTTTTATATTAATTATATAATAGTTTTAATGGATATGTCTTAAATTGAACGTATTATTTATTTTTATGAAGATTTGCAAATTACTATGATAATTTATAATTACGAATATATTATTCATTGGTGGGTCAAATGGGCCTGTTTTTAATATAAAATAAGTTATAACTTACCCTATAATTATATATATATACTTATTTCTATATATATTTCACATTAAATATTGTTAGTGAAGATTACCTGACCGCAGTTGCAATTTTTTCCTAAATTGACTACATGTTTAAAAAAAATGAATTAAAATCTCTTTAAAATTTTGATTTTAAATACGAAAAATCAATGTTAGAAAAATTAATATATTTACTGGTCTGTTCCTCTCGTGAAATTGCCAATTTCATGTAATTATGCTCTATAAATGTGAGATTTAACTTCACTGTTTCTGTCACTGTGTGATTTATTAATGTTGTGCACGTTTTTAAGTTGAACTTTAAAGATTTCAAATGTTCGGAATGTTTTGTATGAATAACTCTCTATATTTATTAGGCTTTCATTTTCCGCAGACAATTTGTTTAATTATAGAGACTGATAATTTATAATAGATATGATAGAGTAAAATTGTATCACGATTCTAAATTTGACGATCTTATTTCTATAAATCGAATATAGTTGGAAAAGGAGAATCTCCCAGTATAGATCAAATGATACTGAGCGAATACTTTCGTAAGAATTTTATAGACTTTTTAGAACTATAATCCATTATTATCTCAAATTGGTAGAATTATTTGGTTAAATATTCTGATAGTCTTTCGCAACGATCTTTGAGACCTCGTATATACTGGTTTGGCTAATATTCAGTACAACGAATAAATAGTATATTTCGTACAATCTGATAATTGTATTTATTTTATTACAGTATTCAAATTAAGTAAGCGTTTAACTCTGAAATGTGTTGAAAGTTGTACGGCTATAATTTATGCATAATGATTTGCAGGATTTATAAAATAATTGGAGTAAGTTTCTAGTATATTGCCCACCACATAACTTTTTTTGTCATACTGATCCAAATCGTCGGTTTGAATAAAATATATAATTTCTATAAGATTATTATCGTCGCATTGCTCTTGAATTAAAAATTAATTCATATCTATAGATGCAAAGCATACATTTCAGTAGGATCAATTTAGAAACTCTTAAAAAGGAGAAGTATTGTATGTCCTGCTTGATCTTTACTCAACCATTAATGGATAAAGGATTACATATAATCTACATAAGTAACATAACAGAAAAGTGAAGGAGAAAAAAGCTGACTGCAGATAAAAATAAAGCTTTATATACGGCTATGGTTGTTTGGTTTTAAAGGATTACAGAAATTGAGGAGATTTACGAGTTTTTCTTCTATACCAGGCCATTAAAGCTATATTGAGTGCACATCTTAAAACTCCAAACATCTTCATAACATATTGCTGTGTTGAATATTCCTTCTATTAATAATAACAATCCGTCGTAACTTTTCACCCATCTTGTTTCGTACATTCCATTTTAGTTTTATCCATTTTTTTTCACTGGGAAAATCTTTCCTATTTTTCTATAAATAGTTTTCGCCTTGGTAAACTAAAATAGTTTCCAGTAGTTTTCACTGTGTCAATAAAGTTTCTAATGTGTTGTACTCCATATGAATGTCACAGCAACGAACATGCAATAACCCGTTGTATATTTTCGATAGCTTGGAAACTTCTATCTAAAACTTTCTAATTGCTGCTGCATCAGCATGCTGTTGGTCAATCAGAAAGTCAATAATGATGACGATGGGCTGAAATCATTAGCAGCTGCTTTTCCTGTAAATTTTTTGTTTTAATAACTTTTAGATGAAATATATTCATAAATATAAAATCATTAATAATTTTCAGGTTTTCAAAGTTACGTAGTACAGTGAGCTACTTTGAATACGTTAAAAACAGTTAAAAGAAACATTTTGTTAACACTCACATGTAAATTCTAGAACTTGACGTTTTTCTTAATCTGCAACATTTTCCTTTCTTTTCTTTTGCTGTTAAATTGAAATTTATACCATGCATAAATCCTTGTCTACTTTCTTTCCTTTGATTTATTAAGAATTGTTTACCTTCCTTCATCTTTATCAGTGTAAGAGCTTTTCCATGGGCAATATCTAACAAGTTGTCTAAATTTTTAACAAAAGCTCTTTCACTTTCTTTTACAGCTTCACTTCCTCGTTTAAAGCTTTTCGGCAAACCTCTTAATTCTTCATATACACCTTTTAATTTCTTTATGCAATGTTGAGCATCTTGAGTCGGAAAACTAGCTTTGTTCCAAAAATTATTAACTTCATCAATGAAACGTTTTGCACTCTGTTGAAGAGTTAGTTTCAATTCACGAAGGTTAAAGAAAAAAACACGTTAAACTTGTCTAATGGAGGGTAGTTTCCCTTACAAATCGTTGTGAATAGTTGCCTATTAGATACACTGAAATATCTTTTCTCAAAGTACGAGTTTCTGACATTTCGAAATAACACTTGTATTAGTTATGAATATCAGAAGGAATGAAATATAAAAACAAAAAAAAATATATATTTAATTTTTCAATTTGAAAACCCAAAAAATTAATATGGTTTTGAAAATCGACCATTGCTCATGATATGGGTCAAATATCAAAATTCCGTTCATAATAATTTAGATAATGTCCAATCTTTGTATATTTCAAGTTTGAAAGTCATTTCGAAAAAATTGCAGAGAGGATTTCGACAAATGTCAAAACATAGGTTTTCAAAAAGATGACTAATACAATGACTACAGACAGAAAAACACTGAAAACGACGTTTTTAGACGTCAATAAAAGC
>JABUQX010101634.1:7500-25000 GCA_015478945.1 Trachelipus rathkii
TGAGATCTCGATGAATTGACAGTAAAGCAAGACCTGTAATGCGATCCTCTCCAACACTATTCCCTAAAGGGCTAGATCCAATATTTGGCATTTTGGGACCCCATTTTAACCCCCACCTAAAAATGGACATAAAATTCTTAATTTTTCAGACATTTTGATGGAAAAAAAGCAAAACGGCTAGCTTTTTTTGACCTCTATAACGTCTATTTCGGGTGTTTTTTCCAGTGTCTGTAGTCCATTGTTTCGCGTTTTCATTTTTCCCAAACTACATTTTTTGACATTTGTTTGTATCAACTTCTAAAACAGTCTTTTCGATTACTTTCAAATTTATCTTAATTTCTTTTACGCACAAAATGCAAATGTTAGTTTTTTGGATTTTTGGAAAATTGTGCTCGCAATTAAAAAAAAAAAAAAAAGTGATTTTGAAATTTTTTTTTTTAGGCACAATTTTTTTTAAAATCAAAAAATTTTCTGTGCATTTTGGTGCGTAATAGACGCGCATCTATGATTCTATGTATATTTCAAAGTTTGAAGTCATTTCGAAAAAAAATGTTGAAGTTGATACGAAAAAATGTCCAAAAAAATTATGGTTCTGAAAAATGAAAACGCCCCCCGAACAAGGACTAAAGACCAGAAAAACAACCCGAAATAGACCGTTTTATAGGTAAAAAACGCTGTTGCTTTTTTTTTCCCCATCAAACTTGCTGAAAAATTAAAAATTTTATGTCCATTTTTAGGTGGGGCTAAAATGGGGTCCAAATATCCCCAATATTGGATCTTTCCGTAAATACGTTTTAAGACGCCTTAATGTCGAAAAAGGTTCTTTCTACTGTTGCGGTGGATACAGGCAATATGCTAAGATATTCAGGAGAGTAGCAATGTTAGAAAACCTCCTCTTGTCCCAATTAGCCAAAGTACCGATCGTAGTTTTTGGTTTTTCCATGTTTTCTACAAGGCCATTTACGCTGCATGAGAGACCACTCTCCTTTTAGTATCCCTCGTGAGGTCTGGAAGGTCGTCTTTATAAAAGAGGATTCTTTCTTCAATATGCTTATAAGGTACATGCACTTTCTCTGATAAAATATAATAGTGGTTCATGCGAGAGAATCGATCAGTCAACGAAAAAATCACATATCAATAAACGGAATTAAAAACTGAGATGCGGTAATATGATTCGGGATCTGATGAATAGGCACATTACAAGATGTTTCTGGAACTTCGTAAGTTTTTGGTAATTTTGTTATTTCATTATACCTAAGCTGTCTCATTGCATTTTTAAGCTTGTGTGAATTATGGTTTTAAAACTCGTTTGCATTTTGTCTATCTTTTTTTCGAGAAGTTTGAATAATGTAGATATCAATATTTGCACTGACAATGTCCAATGGACACTCTGTAACTGTTTTGACAAGGTTTAGGCTATTCCAAGAAATTTACTTAAAAAGTATAAGTTATAAAAATTAAATTCTGAACCTGAATTTTACAACGAAGTAGCTTTCTGTGATAATGTACACAAGGCCATTCTTTTATTTCTTCCAATGACGCAGTATTGGCTCAAAAGTCTCTTTAAATGGAAAACAGCTCCATGCGTTCACACCATCTGGTCTGGCACATCTTTTTGATCCTCTTGTTATTTCGGTTACTAGAAACTTTTATTTTATCTCCTAGAAGTTTTGTGCGCTTCGGGACTGAATCGAAAAAAGTGCATATTTCAGAGATGAATCCTAAACGTTTCAAATTGTCTGAATTTTAGAAGAGTCTGAGAGACACAGATTTAAACAATGTGCTACGCAATTTGTGTATAGAGCTTTAGGATACTCATTCTGATAACAGATTGCACTCCTCTGATTCGCCTCTCATAGAAGAAGCGTTCCACCATATCCTTGGCCTCATTAAACTTTCGAGGTTTTTAAACCAAGATAGCCGAGTCTCTTCAAAATTACATTTCCCAATGCTTTCACTGAAAATCTTTACATTGGAACAAATGATAGAGAAAATCCTCTCTTAAAGTAAAAGGAGTATCACCATATCCATCACCACCCATCGCGTACCTTACACAAAGTTGAAAACTGTTTCTGTTTGGGAAATAAACCGTTTTTTCATCAACTAATACTGAAAAAATTTCACATTTTATTAATTCTTCCACTATTTTCCTTTGTATAATTTGACTAAATGACTCTGTAATATTTCAATTTGTATCATCGGACTCGTAGGCATTGAATTTTTGGACGATAGAAGTAAAAGGTTCTTCAAAACCTGGTCACCCCCATTTCTCGAAACCCTAAAAGGCTTCTAAAATTTCGTCATTTTCAGCTGAGTTGATAATTCAATACGTCAAGAGTCACTTGAGCCCCTTAATGCAAGACCTTCTGGCCACATAAACGTATAGTTTCAATAACTGGTACAAGTTTTTCTCTATTTTCCTTCACATTTTTCTTATTTTGTGTCCAATTGTTTGTCTATGCTTTCGATTTGAAGGCCCGTAGAACTTCATATATTATATTATATATATTATAATAAATATATATATATAATATAATATATATATATATTATATATATATACTATATATTTATATATATATTTATATATATATTATATATATATATATATATATATTATAATATATATATATATAATATATATATATATATATAATAATATATATATATATATATGTACATATACTATATATATATATATATATATATCTAATTATATATATATATATATATATATTTATATATATATTATTATATTATATATATATTATATATAATAATTATATTATATATATATTATATATATATATATATATTTCTGCTGAAAAAATTGCACTGTCGATAATTTCGGGGGGCTGCAGCCCCCTCAGCCCCCCCTGGCTACGCCCCTGGTCCATGTGATAAAAGACACTAAAACAACCAGTGCAAAGGTTACATTTGATTGTAAGGAAAGAAAATGAAATGAACACCTCATGCAAGAGAATAGCCTCAATTGTGGAATTCTGGGCACCCCTGAGGAACACCTTGAGGGACTCATCCAACCGAAGCTGTAATCATTTCATCAAAGATTTCAAAACTGACAAAGACGTCTCATCGAAGACTCAAAAAGACTCGAAAGGAATAGGGGATGCAGTACCTGCTCAAGGTTGCTAAAGTATAACAATTTCAAAATTTAAATGTAAAATGAATCTAGGATCATTAAAAATAGTGTTAATAAAATTTATTACAATTAAATAAAAAATAAACATCTGATTTTCATTGATGCATTCAGCAATGTATCCAAAGTGTAAACTTCACACATTAAGTTTCCCTGCAAAGCGAACAAAATAACTTTGAATAAAAAAACAAAACACAATTAACTCTCAAAAAAAAGACAAAACATTATAATATAAAATTCATTGTGAATCCAAACAACCTTAATCCTAATTAAGTAGTAACCATAGGATTATAGCGCTAGGGCAATAAACTAAGTAAAATAATAGAAATGGGAAGATGATTGTCATTCATAGGAAAATTTTAAAAATGCTACATCATGAATTTAACTTTACAAGGACATTGCTTTGAACTAAGAATTCATACAAACACGAGATATTTTCTAACACTAGAAAAATAAAAACTTAAAAGTAAACAAACTGTAGAAAATTTAGACTATTTTCATCAAATATGACAAACTTATTTAACTAGTTTTTATGGTTACATAAAATAATAAATTTAGGAATAATTTTCATAATAATTTGCTCTTTCAAAGACTTACGCAAGTTAGTCTTCTAACAGACGAGTATTAAATCGATTTCTTAGAAAGGAACAAATTAAATTAACATTTTCTAAAGAAAAAGCATAAGGATGAAGTTGGCAGATTAGTGATAAGTTGTCCTCATCAAGATAAACATTTTCATCGTTTTGACAATAAAAACAAATTCTATTACTGATAGAAACCACAAAAGAAATTTCCAACGTCCTAATAAAATCTCTCATTCTTTGCATATCACAAGAACACATAAGTAGTATATTTCTATCCAAGTCATCTTCATTTCCTTCATTGTTAGTTTCCATGGATGTGTAAAAAATATGCTCAGCAATTTGAGGCAAAGTTCTGAACAAAATATCATCCACAATAAATGATTTTTCTTCGTCATCGTAACCAAGATGTTCCAAAAATGATTCAAACCACGCGTAACTAACCACAAAAATATTAAAATATAGGTTAGCATTAACAGTATCTTCATTGAAAATAATATTCCATTTCCATTCTTTAATTTTTTCATCAGTTACCAGACACCACTTCATAACTTCAACTAGAAAAGAAAGAGAAAAATCTAACTGAACGTAATCTGAGATAAAGCGAATTAGATCAGACGCACGACCCGCAGAGAAAAGATCTTCCTTTACATTTTCCATTTCATCTGCACCAACACCCCAAATAATAAACTGACTAATAAAATCAATGTTCTCTTTCTCCAATGTCCAATTGAAAAAATAATTCACGAACTTTCTTTTAAACGTCTCCAAAATTGTTTCACTTAAATTGATAAGTCTAAGAAACAAATCAATCAATTTAAAATTAACAAACGAAAACATTATTTCTTTACAAATATCTTTGCCTTGAAACCTAAGAATCTTTTCTCTCTCTTCAAGAGAGGAATACTTTAAAATTAACTGAATATTCTCCATATCATCATTTGTAAATTTCTTGAGCGTGAACAAACATGCCAATAAAGAATCCCTATGTTGTCTCGCTTTAAAGGAAGCTTTCGAACTATGTTGTAAACTTCCAGATTCGACACTTATTAAGTATTCCTTAAGATGAGGTGGGCTTTTAATCCAAAACTCTTTAAGCAATTGTCTGTAATTGCAGGATTGATATAAATCTCGGTCCTCGATCAGATAAACAATATCAAGCATTAAGTGATAAAAGTGGTTCTCATTTAAATTTTTCAAAAGTGAATCTGCATTACACAGAAACATTTCCTGGTAAGGCCAGAGTAAGAGTAATTTGAGTACACTATACGTTAATTTATAATAACTTAATAATGTTGTCAGGTGTTCTTTTCTAGTAACATTAATAAAATATATTACAATATTGCAACGTACAACAAAGTCACTCGATAAAAGCGATTCATATGAAAGGATTTTGCATTTATTCTCAGCCTTATACAGAACAAATAAATCTTAAAGCATTCCGGCCCCCACAAGACAACACCTCTTAATACGCAAACATAATATCATACACACCTAACTGAAAATTATTTACAACCGGGGGACACCAAACATTATTACTAAATGACATTCACCAGAATTTTGCACTGAATTTGACTTCTTCTTCCAGTGACGCGTTCAGTCCTTCTCTAAACTAGATGCTCCACACAGAAAACCTCGCATACTCAAATATTCCAATGTTGATGTAACGAATAAATCAAATCAAAGATCGAGAGAGCATAATCCACTCCACACGAGTGAGGGCCCACACTCATCGAGCAATTGGGATAGATCCTACATAAGTGTAACTCGAGTAACTCTTTAGAGAGGATGGATATGGCGGATTCTAGGAATGATCCGAAAACTCTGAAATCATCATATTTAGGTATAAGTGCATACATTGCAACTTCTGATAGTTTATTAGAGAGCCATCATCGATAAGTTGATGAGCCTATTACAAGAGTTGATGACTCCACGTTGCGCTCATGCAGTGAGTGAGTGAGTGTAGATGTGTTTAGTAGTGTGTGAGTGTGTGTGTGTGTGTGTGTGTAGGTGTATGATATGTATTAATTAGATAGTGTAGTGTGATATTGAGATTAGTCGTGGCACTAACACGACGGATATATATACTTCGAAAATATGTTAGAAGTTATTAGCTACAGAGCCGGAGTCAATGTAAAAGCTAGCCATTATGGTTTAGAAGTCTAAGCCATCTTTACTATATATATGGTACCACGACACTAGAGAAATATACCATAGGAATATCTGTGTATGATCGAAACGGTGACAAAACTTTGCGAGCTGAGAGAGAGTTATTTACTCACAATTAGCCGCCCTATATTTAGTATTATATATTATATACGGTAGTCATTGGCAGAACCGTAGCGAAGGGTGATATCATAGGTGTGAGGAGAGAGTATTCTGCTCCAGGAGCAGAGTATGATGAGATGGGGCATAGGTAGTAATACTGGGATTGGAGAGTAGGAGTGTCACTCAAAACTGGCGACGCTGTATTAGAGTCTGTGTTGATAATGTGGACTCTCAGAGGAGTGATCGACGTGTGTTAACGTGTGAGGGCATTGGGTTATACCCGTTTTGACTTATGAGTAGTATATATTTGATTTATGTTTTATGTGAAGTCCGTGATGTGATGTGTGATTTGATTAGTTAGTGGTGATGTGTAGTTGTGATGATTAAGTAGTATAGTAAGAATATGAGAGTATGTTGAATTAGATGAATTAGATGTTAAGTGATATTGATGTGAATAATTGAATATTGATATTAGTATGATTTGAATTATATATAATTAAGAATATATGATAGAATTAATTAAATAATAATAATTAGGATAACAGTTAATAATTAGATAATTATATTAAAAATTAATAATATTAATAATAATAATTAATAATTGAGGGGGAGACACTGAATTAGGAGTGAGATTAATAATCATATGAATTACTTCAATCCAGTAGTGCGAGAGAGAGGATATAATAATTAATTAATTAATAATAATATCATAATAATAATAATGAATAATTAATGAAATATTAATATATTTGGGATTAATTTAATCCCACCACGAATAACTAATTAATAATAAAATAATATATTACTAATAGAGAATTATGATAACACATAGATGATCAATATTAAAGGGTTGGGTGATTTAGCATTTCGGGTCATAAATACTACATGTACTATCGTGGGAGTGGGTAAGGGAATCACAGTGTGACACACGGCCTTAGGACAACGACCAAAAAAAAAGTTTGGATTGAGTAAGTTAAAGGAATGCTTGGTATAGAGAAATTTAATTTGTTAAGTTTCCTGAATTTGACGAGAAGAAGGGCATTTAATTAGGAGTGAATTTGAAGGGGTTCTTCTTTGAGGGGGCATGTTGAGGCTTGGCCTTTGAAGGAATCTTTACAATCATTTGACGAGATTTATACCCCAGTGATGTGCTGTCGCAGTGTGCTCTATAACCTCTGTTGGTGGAATTCGTGGCAATCAAGTTGTTCGGCTGCCTAACGGCTGAGATGTTCTTCTATGCTAAAAACTTTTCCATTTCTCCAATGCCATCCAGTTGAGAACTTTCGTCTTTTTCTTGGGAAACAACAATATAAATATAAGAAAAGACACCGAATGACATCTACCATAATCTTATATCACTGATATATATATATATATATATATAATATATGACTTATATTATATACTATATACTATATATATATATTGAGATGATATTATTATATAATATACTCATATATATATATTTATATATTCATAGGTATATATACTATACTTATAGCAGTATGAGTCCATTTACACGTAGAGAGAGTTATATTACGTATAATAGGTCAGAGATCATTAATATTATATATTATATATATATATATATACTATAGGTCATTCATTTTTATACCCCTGCACTACTAATATATAATATATTATATATATTATATACACCATATAAACGAGAGCGCACATTATACCATAAATAATAAGGGTTAGCTCCGATATTATAATATATATATTAAATATATATAGTACAATATAATATAATATATGATATATTATAATATATATATATATATATATACTATATATATATCTATATAATATAATATATAATAGTATATATATATATAAGAGTCTATATATGTATATATATATATATATATACGGGGGGGCCGAGCCATACATTATTAAGGATAGGTAGGGAGATATTATATCCAGTTAATACACTAGCATAGATCTTATCTCGAGTAGAGTATAGTGTATAAGTGATAATATTAAATATATATACTATATAATATATATCAATCTTCTTATATATATAAGGTAAGGCGTGGGCTCTCCGTACTATATCATATATATATATATATATATATATATATATATATGCTATCATATTTATATAGTATGTACATATATAGTGATATATATATTAATACTAATAGATATATATATATATATATATATTATATATACATATATATATATAAGGTAGTAGTATAAGTTCTCGGGGCCTAAATTCTCGGGGACGGAGTCCACACTATAAGTTCGAGATAAGATGACCGTGAGGACATTCTAACATTACTCAAAACTCTTAAAAATTTAATTCCAATATTACACGCCTTCCATTGTATTGGTCGAGAATTTTCATCGATCTTTCTTCACTATCTCATTTCTACATCTATTTCCTCTCCTTGCGCGATTAAGGGTTCATCAGATTTTATTATGAAACAAGAGAGAGTATATGACTTATACTACGTATATCATTTGTGTTATACCACTTCTCTGTCTTCACCTTTTTCGCCTTCTTATAAAACTTTATATATAACACCTATATTCATGAGAATTAAAGTGTGTTAATTTTTTATTTATATGATAGGCAGCTCATATATATTTGTTAAGGTATGAATATGTTTGAGTGGTTTCATTAGGTTTTACTTTCTTATTTTTGAAAGATGGCAAAGGTGTATCGTGAGTTATAAATAATTATATTTAAAATGTTTCTTTTACTTCCTTGCCTTCTATAAGATCTCACCACCCACTATCTTAAAAACGAAATTCCGTTGTTTTTTTTTTCAACCTCCTTGTCTTGCGTGATCACCATCACTATTTAAAACAAAAATGTCCTTATGTTTTTTTTCAACCTCCTTTTTTCTTTGAGTCACAACCAACTATTTAAAAAAAAAAATTACTATCCAATACAACCAAATTTAACTTTATAGTAATTATCATACAGCCTAACAAATCAAACATCGGTCCATATTTTTGGATTAACGATTTATCCAAACATTACATTATTTATAAATTCTGATTTCCTTCTTAACCACCTTTAAATAGCATCATTAAATATTTTTTACATTTCTTACAATCAACTAACCCACCAGTGAAAATCAACTACAACTAAATCTAAAATCGTATCTTTTGTGTTTTTTGTTAATATTTTTACAGGGTGGATATATATATAATAACCTTATATTATATATAATTATAATATTATATATAGTAATATATAAATATATATAGTATATACTATATATATAATATAATATACTATTATATATATATTATGGTATATTATATATATATAATAACCAACATATATTTTATTTATATATATAATAAATAATATATATATATATATAGAGCTAATATATTATATATATATATATATATTATATATATATTAATAGTATATACTATATATATATATATATATCATATATGTATTATATATATGGTGTATATATAGTATATATACTCTATATACGATACTATAGCTATATATATATATATATAGTATATAATATATATAATATATATACCATATATCATAATATATAGATATATATATTATATATATATATATATTATATATATTATATAATATATATATATATATAATAATATATATATATAATATATATACTATATATATATATATATATATATATATGGTCGAATTTGGTATGGTGGGCACCAGCATAAATTCCTTTGGTATAATTTTCCTAAATTTCCTATTTTCCTATCTTGCCTGATATCTACGGTATTATTTTGTTTTCGAATAATTTTCAAAGTTGTAGGAGCGTAAAACTTTCTCTTTGCAGTTTTTAAGATTCTAGAGATAAAATCCCTGGGAAAACATAAATTTTTAAAGACCTTATAAATATATTCAATTTCCTGGTCAATAAAACAAGGGGTGCAAATTCTCAACGCTCTTTGAAAGAAACCTTTTGCTATGCCGAATTTTATAGGTTTATCATTAGTGTATTACCAATGTACGTAATTGTTTGTAAATTGTATGTGTATCTTTTCAATGAATATTAAAGGTTAGCAGATTATTATAACTTCTAATTAATAAATTGTCTAGAAATGGTAGTTTTCTTTCATTTTCCGTCTCAAAAGTAAATTTTATATCTCTTTGACAGTCATTGAATTGGAAAGTATCCTTTCCGGTGCAAAATGATCTAGAATAACGGCAAAGAAATCATCAAAGTATTTAACCCCAAAACATTCTATATTTAAAATATATATGAAAAAGGCTGGCTTCAAAAAATTCAATGAGTAGGTTGCTCAAAATTGATAAAATTGGCGAACCCATAATCAGTCCTGAAGTCTGCAAATAAAAATCTCTATTAAATAAAAAATAAACTTGAGAAATACATAACTCTATTAGCTGAAATTTTTTTCCAATATTTACTGGATGAGGAAAACTCATGAGTTTCCACATAAACTTATATATATATATATATATATTATATATATATAGTATATACTATTATAATAATATATACTAATATTTATATATATAATATATATATATATATATATAATATCTATATTTATATATATATAATATATATAGTATATATATATATTATATTGCGTATACATAGAAAAGATAGTATGTATGATAGTTGAAACAAACAGAGGATATATCTATATATAGAGACCTATATATATATATATATATATATAATGATATACGACTATATATATATATAATGTATATATATATATATATATTATTATATATGATATATATATTATATATATACTATACTATATATTTAATATAATAGAATAAATATATATATATTATATAATATATATATATATATATATATATATATATTATATATATATATTATAGATATATATTAGTATATATACTATATATATTATCTAAATAATAATATATATACATATAATATATATATATATATATATATAAGTATATTATTATATATATATATATATATAATATATATATATATATATATATATATGTATATATACATATATATATATATATATAGTAGTATATAATATATATATATATTATATATTATATATATATATATATATAATAGATATATATATATATATTATATATATATATTAATATATTATATATAATATAGTATTAATAATATATATATATATACATATATATATAATATATAGATTATAGTATATAGTATATATATATTATTATTTATTATTATATATACGGTATATATGAATATATGATATATTATATATAAACTCCCAGGAAGAGCTTTCGCCCTGCAGTTGTCCAAGCGTCTTCTCCTTCAGCCCGAAACTTCGACACCCTAATGAAACACTCCAGAAAGCTATTTCTCGGCGGCGCAAGGGTTTGGATGCCAGTCCTGGAGTTAAAACTCTCAGGTAGGGTTTTAGAAATACAGTAGAACAGCATCTTCTCCCATTATGCCTCAAAACTCGTTCTTCTAGAGCTCTCCAGAGGAGCTGCTTCTGGGCGCATAAGATACCAACGCTGGTCCAAGAGTAATGAAAGCAAAAGGAAGGACCGGGGTTGCTGAGCTCCTGTCGCCCTATAAACCATTGCGAAGAAGATTTCAATATGTTCTTGACCCGACGAAACATCCACTTATCAATCTTCATCGATATCATTATTATTATTATGCAATGAAAAATTCTTTTTTTTTCTTGACTGCGCTCGAAATTAGGTAGATACAATTATTTGCAATCCAAAATATATATAATATATATATATATATAATATATATATAATATATAATATATATAAATATATATTTTTATTTACCAAATATATATAATAGTGATATTATATATATATTATAATACCATATATATATAAATATTATATATTATATATATAGTATATAATATACATATATAATATATATAATATATAGTATTATATATCCTTATAGCACTGTGTACTAGGCTAGTTATTATTTACTATTTGAGCAGTATGAGGATATTATATTTAATATATTAGCGTTTAATAGTTATACATTGCATTAAAGGTGTTGTTACCTTAACAGAAATTGACGAATATTAAGCCAAAATTCATAAAATATGTAAAATCAAGTAAAAACAATGTTCTACTACATGAAAGCTTGCGATAGATATTTTCTGCCAGGAAAAAGATAATAAAATTAATAAATGGTTTGACCATCTTCAAAGTTCTTGGGACAATGACAAATTCAACCCAAGTAAATTAGAAAGAGATCATATTGACATGGTAATGTTAAAACATTAAAATCTGTAAAAAGAAAACTTTTTTTGTTTTTAAAACATTAAAATTTTAATTTTTAATACGAGATTGCTTCAAAATGTTTCCATCGTGAAAATCTGTTAACAAACAAATTATTGACGTGTAGAGAGGCTAAAGTAAACTTGTAAAGACGACTACCTAGTAGAGTAATTTTATAAAGATTTGAATTTTTTCAGTAGTTTCGTTTTTTTTTAATTTTTTCCTATTATTAATGTTTACCGCAGTTGTTTTACAAGGACGCTCTCTTATTTTAACACATGAACATCATTATATTTTCTTCTGAATACAATGTCATTTTCTTTATTTTATTCATTATAAATTTATAAAGTAATCTTTATTACTGATGGACATTGTATAGATTTATGAGTTGCTCTCGCATACAGGGGAGGAGAGGAGAGATTTCTGGATGTAAAATCATATTTACTTTAGGAGCTTGATCAATGGTATCACTGAAAATTGGAGTGAGCAGAGGTTTTAGTAGCTAAGCGTTAACTGCTTATTATAGACAAGAATATTTAACAAAATAAAGAAAGGGGGGACTGTTTTTTATTAATTGTTAACAACTCAGTTTATTGTGCGCAGTTGAATTATTTTTAGTTTATAGGGTGACAAAGGTGAATCACTCACTTTTAGAAAACGTATACCAATAAAACTCCTTCTCACAATAAAATATAGGCCAACCAATTCTAAATCTTCCATTAAAAGTTAAGATTTGATAATCATTTCAGGGCTCAATATAAATCTATATGTGAAAACAAGAAAATTAGCATATAATTTATGAAGTTATATTATATTTTTACTTTAAAAATCCATAAAATAAACTTTTATTTTATAGAGCTATCATAGTATATGAATATGAGATACTCTTTATAAATATTATTTATTATAATATTATTATTAATATATTTAGTGGTAGTGTTTATATTAATATATTTTATATTTATATAATAGTATTATATATTATATATTTTATATTGATTTATAGAATTTTAATTTTAGTTTTAACAGATTGAGGTGAATTAAATAAATATCAAATATAGGTTACGATAAATATAAAAAATAAATATTAATATATCTATAATATATATATTAGATATATACATATCTATATATATTAATATATATATAGGTCGGTATTAATAGGTAGTTTATATATATATATATATATATATTATATATAGTATATATATATATTAATATATATTTATTATATTAGTGATATATAAATAGCCGTATATATATATATAGGTGTATATATATATATATTATATATATATATATATATTATATATACTATGATATCTATATTATATATTTATATATATATATACTATATAATATATTATATATATATATATATATAGTTATGTATATATATATATATATATAACCTAATAATATAGAAAGAGAGAGGAGAGAGAGAGAGGAGAGAGAGACGTAGGTGAGAGAGAGAGAGAGGGAGAAGAGAGAGAGTGGCGTTGGTGTGATTGCTCAAGGAATGTGGTGAGGTGGGGGCGAATGTCGGATTTTTGTAAATTCGGTCTAGTATAATAATTATTATATATATATATATAATATATATTATATTATTAATTATATATATATATATATAATTATATTATATTATTATTATTTAGATATATATATATATATTATATATATATATATATATATATATATATATTATGTTATATATATAGATATATATATATAATATATAGTATATATATATATATATATATAAATAAATTATATATATATATATATATATATATATATTATATTATATAAATATCTATATATATATATATATATATATAATATTATAATAATTAATATATATATATATATATATAATATATATATATATAATATATATAATAAATATATATAATATATATATAAGTATATATATATTAAATATATATAATATATATTAATAATAATAATATCTATAAATATATATGATATATATATATTATATATATATATATATAGATAATATTTTATATTATTCTTATTTATTTTATTATTTTAAAAAACACTTATTCCCGTTTAAGCGGGGTAGTGGTACGTGCAGCTCCCTAATTCATATTTCCTTCATCTCGCCCCCACCCACCTCCCCATCCCATTCTATCTCTCGCCAACACCCTAACCTTTCCTCCACCCTCATCCCTCTCTCTCTTCCTTTATTTCATCCATCCACCTTCTTCTTGGTCTCCCTCTTCCTCTCCTCCTATCCCCTCCGCCTCCAAAACTCTCCTAACACACCCTCTGTTCCTCATTCTCTCAGGTGTCCTAAACCATCTTAACATTCCCTTCTCCGCTCTTCTAACCAAACCATTCTTCCAATCACATCACTCTCTTTATCACCCCTCTTCCTAATCCTCTCTCTTTTACTAACCCACATACCGCTCTCAACCCTTTCATCTCAAAAACTTCCAACTTTTTCCTGGACCTAGCATTCAATCCTCCCATGTTCACACCCATTGATAAGTACGCGCTGGAGACACATAATTTTTTCAAACATCACTTATCTTCTTAAGTGTTATGTGATAAATCCCCCCCTTTACCATAATTTCCTCAGACCACTCAAATGCTCCTCCATCCTTCTCCAAACAATACTCTGTGAATCTAATCTCTTCCTTCATGCCCTCCTTCCTTACCCCAAATCCATCCCCTAAATATCTAAAAAACCTTTAATTCTTCTAATACTACATCTCCTACTCTAATCTCTAACCCCATCCCCTCCTCTCTTTCCTCCCCCCCAAACACTAACACTTTACTCTTAATCAATGGATTTATCTTAAAAGACCCTTTTGTCGCACACACCTCTCAAACCCCCTCCATTCACCAAATACTTCAGACTTCTGAATCCTTCGCCACTAAGGCAGTATTATCCGCAAATAGTATCATGTTCACTTCCCATCTATTACCCCTATCCATCAATTCCACCCCTCCCCCTCCCTCATCATTCCTCTGTAGACACTCTCCATAAATAAACTTGAAAAGCCACGTGCCACTTACACATCCTGCTCAACCCTCTCTCTAACCACCAAACATCTACTCTCCCTCCATAATAGCTCTCAACACAATCTGCTATTCCTATAAAAGGCCCTAATACCTTTACCTAATTTACCCCCTATTCCATATTCCTCCAGCCCTCCATAATTCTCCCCTCTTCACTCTATCATACGTGCTTTCTCCAGATCTAAACACACCCATACACTTTCCCTTCCCTTTCTATACCTTTCTCCACAAGCTCTCATTGTAAATCTTGATCACACACACCCCCTTCCCACCCAAAATCCTCCTTGTTCTTCACCCATTCTCTCTTCCGTTAAATCTCTCACCCTCTCAAATAGTATTCTCCCATACACTTTCTCTACTACATCCTCAAAAGCAAATACCTCTATATTCCCACACTCCATATATCCCCTTTACCTTTAATACAGGGGAACAAACAACCATCCCCCGCACCTGTGGAACTCTCCGCCTCCTCCAACATAAATTATGATAACCTATATCAACCAATTCCACCCCTCTGCCTCCATCTGTAGCATTTCCATACTCACACCATCTAGACACTGTGGACTTTCCTTTTTTTCCTTAGTTAATCAGCCCTAATTAATTCTTCATTTGGTATTTCCCTATCCCCTCCCGCCCTCATTCCCCGCTTTAGGTGATACTTTCGTATGCCCATCCTACCTCTTGTAAATCCTCCTCATCTCTTCCACCCATTTCATTCAATAATCCACTCTAAAATATTCCCCCACCTATTTCTCACCCTATCCTCCCCTCCTATCCATTCCCCCTTCCCCTCCATTAACCCTCTCCCTAACCCCTCCATCTTCTTCCTTTTTTTTTTTACTTCTTTCCAGAATAACTTGCTCCCTGTTTCAAAATTTTCTGTCACTTTTCTACACCATTCATTATTTGCATTTCTTACGAGCCCTAATTCCACCGCCCTCTATTGCTTCACTCTAACCTTCTATATTCTTCAGAAACTTTCCCTTCTCCCTATCCCCACCATTTGTCACATAGACTCTTTTTTTCTTTTTAAAACCAAACTCTTTCACCTCCTCACTCCACCATTCTCTTCCTTCCTCTACTAGCTCCCACACTTTTTTACTCCACTATCCTTCTGCCTCTACAAAATGTCTCTTAAATCTCTCCACCCTCTCCACTTCCCTAATTTCCGTCCCTCTAACGTCCCTCCACCTATCCTCCATACCCCTCCTAAACTCCCTCTTACAAATTGTCTCATCTAATTTTTCCACCTATATGACTTCTTTTTCTCCTCTTTTTTTCTCTTCCATCTAACCGTACCTCTCCCCCCCCCATTAACCTAGCAACCACAAATAGGATCAGATTTAACCCCCTACCTGCCCATCTGAATACATTTACATCCAGTAATCTGCCTCTATCCTTACTATTTCTATTACACATATACCAATATATATATAATATATATATATATATTATTATATATACTAAATTATATATAATATATAATATATATATATATACATATATATATATATATATATATATATATATATATTATAATAATATATTATATATATGTATAATATATTATAATAAATAATATATATATATATATATATTATATATATATATATAATATATATATATATATATGATATATAAATATATATAATATATATATATATAATATATATATTATATATATATATAAGTTTATGGTATTCGGTATGTAAACAATAAAAAATATATGTATTGTTTGTTTATAGTATATATATATATCTATATATATATATATAATATACTATATATATATATATATAGTATATATATATGTATATATATATATATATATATATAATATATAAATACAGAATATATATATATATAATATATATCTATAATATATATATATATATATATAATATATATATAATATATATATATAATAATAATAAGATATTATATATATTATATAATATATATATATAAATATATATCTATACATATTTAATATATATATATAAATAATAATATATATATATATATATATATATAATATATATATATATATTATATATATATCAGTAAATAGATCTTATATATGTCACACTGCATGACATAAAACCCCAGACCCTCATTAGTTTCCCCAACAATTCTCTATATTCTGCATTTAGTTTAACCAGTGATTCCTATCAATTCTCTAATAGCGTAT
>JABUQX010101635.1:0-5000 GCA_015478945.1 Trachelipus rathkii
AATAACAAGAATGTAATCAGGCGCCTATGCGCCTTTTGAACGCCGTACAAATTTGAAGTAAGCGTAACGCATAAGAGCGTCATAGGCGCAATCTCAAGTTGTTGACGACATTGTTAATTCGCCCCAGCTCTGATATATATGTAATATATACCGGAGTATATTATAGGTGACTATATATTAATATATATAATAATTATTTATTATAGTTAATATATACATATATATATATATTATATAATTTATCCTATATTATATATATTTTTATATATAATTTATAAAAATATTATCAATATATATATATCTAATATATATTTTATAGTTTATTTTATAATATATATATTTATTTATAATATATATATATATATCTTATTATATACTATATATATATCTTATAAATTATAATAATATAAATATATAATAGTATATATATATAATATTATATTCTAATATATATTAGTTATATATATGTATGATATAATAATATATACTAAATATACCTATATATATTATATATATAGTATTATTATTATATATAATTATATATATATATAATAATATAATAATAAAATTATTTATTAGTATTTAATATTTAATCTATCACCTATATATGATAATGAATATATATAGTATATATATATTATAGCTATATATAAAAATTTACATATATTTTATATTATAGTATATATATATACTACTTATATTATTATATATATATATATATATATATATATTATATATATACTAAATTTTATACTATATGATTATTATTCTTTGGTCAGCTTTTTCGTGATTATCCGTCCATCATGTTCTTAAAAAATTTTAATTGTTCACACACGTAAAACGGAATAATTGGTGGAATGCTGGGTAACCAGAGGTTTGCCTAACACTGGAAATGTAAAAAAAAAAAAAAAAAAAAAAAAAAAAAAAAAAAAAAAATAATTAATATCTAAATTCTAATACTTCAATTAATAGCTACAGCGAAAAGGATACATTTTTGGAATCCTGTAAAATTTCACCTAAAAGTATAAAAAGAATGTAAAAATAATAATATTAAAAAAATATTTACATTAATTTTTAATAATTATATGTTTTAATTTTGATTAGAAGGCCTATTAAGAGACCTTTTTTTGTTTTCTCGATAAAAATAAATAGACACCTTTCTTATTAAATTTTGCTTTTTTTCAATTTATTTTTATCCCTTTAATGTTATAACTCCTCATGGGTATTTTTAATTAATTTTCTTAAAAAATTCAGGTTTTTAAAGGTAATTTCTCAGCATTGGAAAAATAATGCTCTGCTATGTCATGGCGCGAAACCAATGGCAGTAGTCGGGTGGTCTCTTCGGCCTTCAAAAAGCCGAGGGAACTAACGGAGTAGGAAGAAACTAAAATTACCCCCCCTACCGTGGGAGTGAGTCTCCGGATAAACGCCCCGCTCTTTGGTATTTTGGGTGTCGCGGGGTTCCCTCCGCTTCCTCTTCCACTAGGGTCGTCGGGGTAATGGAATTACAGTTTCCCCCCCTAAAAATTTTTGGGCCACCGTCGCGTCGAGTCTCCGTCCTATGTTAAGTGCCGTATGGAAAAAGTGTTCACAAAATATTATAAGATAGTCTACCTTTATTTTATCGAGAAATCAATATATTTTAATTATTCTGTAAATAGTCCTTCTAATCATATTACGAAATTTACGACCACAAAAATTTCTTGACAAATAAAAATTTTGACTTTTTCTTCTGTTAAACTTTAACCAGGATTCCAAAAATGTATTCCTTTTCTCTCTAACTATTGTTATTTTTAAGAAATAATTGTATTTATTTTTTTCTCTTTTTTTTTATTTTTTTTTTATTTTGTAATTGTTTAGTTCTTTTGTATATTTACTCTTCTTACATTTCAGGGCAAGCGTTTTTGGACAGAAAATTTAAACACCAAAACCTAATGTATTTCTCGTTTTATTTTAACTTCTGTTTAGCATTAATTTAGCTTTTTAAGGAAGTACATAAAATTGTAGGATATCGAAAAAAGCTGCGCCTAGCTATATATATTATTATTTTATATCTTTATTCATATATATATATAAAATTTTCAATCAAATTATAAACAAGAATTAAACTTATACCTAAAAGTTAATAGCTAGATTTTTCTATACTTTAATTTCATTATATTTGAAATTATATTATTATGGTAAATATCTTAAAAAATTGGAGGTTTTTAAAACGGTATTTCATATATACGATAAATTTATATTGATAAAAATAAAAATATAATATTGTGTTTCATATATTATATACTATATATTAATATAATAATAGTTCAAATACACACGCATAATATATAAAATATAAGATATATATATAACTAGATATATATTAGTAAAGTATTTTATTTAATAGTTTAAGAACTATTGTACTTAAATTTGACTCGAACAGCTCATACTGCCTTCATTGAATCTCATTGAATTTAGTAAGTTCGATTAAAGAACCGGTTTTTTATGAATAAATATATCATATAATGTTTTTATCTTGCATTGGAATACAATCTAGATATTGGAAGTAAGCTAACAAGCGAACTCTAAATCTGAACAAGTATTATTAAAAAAAAAACAATTTTAGCAAATTTCTAAAATTTCTAAAAGCTATAAATTCATTTATAAAAGCCATTTATAATGTATAAATATAACTAACTTTTTCTTAATGTTTTTTACAATATTATTACAATCTTTTGGTGCCAGTATTTTTTTTTCTTCTCTTATTATAATGTTGAATAAGACAATAATTACGAATAATGAAGATTTTAAGACATATATAATTATATATTCACATTACATTCTTATAGCCTACTTTTGTGGATGGGAATAGTCCACATAAGACCAAGAGGTTACCTAATGTTTGAATGCAGAAGTAGTCGGGAAATTCAGCAATTCCATAAAACATTTTAGTATTAAATATTTTAATTATGAAAAAGATTTCCAGTTTTATTGTATTGATGGATTAAAGGAATAAAGTTGCCTTCTAATAAACTATCAACAGTCATACATAATTTTTCTCTTCCACACAACTGCAACATCTTCGAAAACGCATTACAAGCAATTAAATTTATTATTGTTTTTTTCTTTACTTCTTACTCCACGTGGGCCGCTACGCAAGAGCGGCATCTGAGGGGGTTTCAGCCCCTAAGCAGAAATTTAATTTGGTCTGCGACAGTTTATAGAAATCAAGTGATCATCATTTCGAAAATTGAATTTTAGAGGAAGACCGTGTTCAATATTTAGAAGTAAATAATTCTAATTTTAAACAAATTCTATAATAATCTATTTTATACTCTTAAATAGATAATGTTTTATTATAGGTATAATGTTATTTATTTTAAACTATATGCTTAATTTATATTCAGGGTACAATTTTAGAAAAAAATATAATGTGTTTCCAAATTGTAAAATGCAAATATTATCCAGAAATAGGGGGCAAAGAAAAAGTAGGAATTTTTATATATAGTTTAACAAGAAGAACATAAAAGGAGGTCTTATAATGAAAATTTCAAATATTAGTTTTTTATTATATATATAATATATTATAATTATAAACGTACTATATATAAAATAAATATAAATTTATATATATAATATATCTCATATATATTATAGTATATATTATTATGAGTAAGTGTAAAAAAAAAAAAATAAATAATAAATACCTTTTTTTAATTATATAATATAAAAACTTATATTAATGGTAAAAAGTTAACTTAAAAACCGGTCTATCAGTGTAATAATGTGTAAATTATTACATAATGCAGTGTATATCAAAATAACGAAAAGTTTATATCAATAAAATAAACATTTTTAGCGGGAATCGCGATAGTTAGCGCGAGATGTGGTTAAAAGTAATAAAAAATTTTTTTTGTAATTCTATTTTTTGTTTCGACTAATTCTCCCTTGCGAGCTGTATTGAAATTGGAATAAAATGAATGAACGTGAACGTGAGTGAAGCGCTCCCTCCACACTTGACTCCACACTTCTTCCAAATCCCCACAAAATAAATTTTTCTTCTGAGGCAACACAACCTTCCATTCAGATCCCACCATATGGTAACACCAATATTCTCTTCACCGATAACTTTTGTCATATATTCATACACTAATGCGAACCATCAATACACAAATCACTACATACAATATGTCGCTGCGGAGCGACTTTTTGAACACACACACACACATTTATTTTGGTAATTCTTAAAAAACAATACACGATTTCTAATTTTAAACGGATGTTTTTCAAACTTTTAATCAATCAACACAAACACACAAACACACAAACACACACATATACCCCTGTATATATACAGATTGAAATTAATATACATATTTATATATATCTATATAGCATAGAAAAGTATATATAATAATTAAATTTAATTATTTGCGTTATATTTTTAGCTTAGACTATATTAATATTTGAAATACCAATAGTGTTTATATATATTATTAAATGAAAGAGTTGATCCTATACATAACCTATCAACTGATCATATTCAGTGCCTCCTATGTAACATTTATATTATTGTATCATATAGAGAGGCTACCTCGCGAAAAAAAATTTATATTATAGTCCGAAACTCGTCCCGTTTTCCGTGTTGGCATTCTATGTTTTGCCGTTGAAAGAAAATTTTGCCCATCAATCTAGACCTTCAAGATATTTAGATACAAACATGTTAAAAATATAAAAAGTATATTTATATAATACTATATATATATATTTTCTAAATATTTAATATATATATCATATGAGTCCTATTTTTACCATTAGTAATTTAATTATCTATTATATCTATTATTTTAAATTTATTATCATATACTATATTAAAACCCTCTCTCTCCCGATCAACTATACATTATATATAATTTTAGGAATAAATCATATCTTATAAGTTCAAGTGTTGTGGGACAATTATGTATGACTGTCAATTTAAATTAGGTGCAAGAAAGTTTGTAGTTGTCTAAAACTAA